>OFHS01002121.1:7703-22702 GCA_900245855.1 Calvadosia cruxmelitensis
AAACCCGTTGCAAGTCATTCCTTCCTCGGTGTTTGTCCAATAAAGACATCAACTCGACTCTCGGCTGGTACTCGTACAATAGCCACATGGGTTGAGTTTAATTTTGCCTAGTGTTATGTAGCCAGCATAATAAGACTGGTAAATTATATTGTTTATTCTTAAAAGGGACCACCTGATTGAAGGTGTCCTCTTATTAATGTTCCATTGTTGATTTATGTTCACCTCAAGATGTGTGTAAATTCACTTATTTATATTTTTAGTAAGAAGTGGAGAAACAGCATTCAAGATGATATGGAAAGCAAACCAAAGAATTCCAAAGAATTTAAAAAACCAACCAGCTATCCCAAAAGACCAACTTAGTCTCAAGAAACACAGTCCGGAAGAATTTGTGGAAACCGCTATCAAAACAAAGCAAGGTCTGTGTGCCCCCCTTCCCCCTGTTGGAGAGTGTATGTTTACACTAGACACTCTACAAAGTAACTCATGGTGGTTCGTAAAATGGAAGGCGGTCGTGTACCAAATGACCGGTACACGGCGACGTAACGAGGGTGCATCTAGCTCAACGGCAGAGCAATGGACCGGCTATCCAAAGGTCGTGGGTTCGACTCCCATGGTGCGCCACTTTTTCTGTACTTTGAGCAATCTCGGTTTCCAACACCCCCCCCCCTCACAGTTTTGCTTGCATAAAGTTTATGCTGTAATCATCACATAGTTTTACATTGGCTGTATAATTATTTTTTGTATTAAGTGGTACAATTCTTGCCTTCTCTCTGAACTGCCGTATGTGTGTTTTTACTCTCCGATATTTCAAAAATCAAATAATGATTTGAACTAAGCTTTAACTTGATCCTGCATTCCTTGTCTCTCGAATCAACTGCTTTAGGCCTGGATGACACTCTACCAAATAACTATCAGAGCGAAATGAGCATTATGCCAACCGGGTCAACTTAGCAATGTTAGACCACTGAGTCTCACAAATGCAACACAAATTCCCTTTTCACCTCCACTAGATTTCCAGAGATTACTGTTCAATTACTAGTTGATTACAACACGCATTGTCAAATTATTGATGCACTAACTGTCAAATTTCTGATGCACACAACATCTTCCTAGTTTATTCTCGTTCCTATGCTGGGCTTGTATACAGTCAACTCTGTATTAGCGGTCACCTCTATAGAGCAGCCACCTGTATATGAAGGCCACTGTTTATAACCCCAAAATGATTCTTTCTATAGAAATGAACCTGGACAGAAAGGCCACCTGTCTATAAAAGTCATTTTTCTCAGGTCCCAGAGGTGACCGTTATAGACAGGTTTCAGTGTATAACATGTATAATTAATATCTCAAATCAATATCAAAGTGTACTGTCAATGTATTTTAGACTAGCTGATAGAGTTTCATGTAGGCTCCTGCATGTGACCTTGCACAGGGCAGAACTGATTGCTGGATAATGTCTGCCTCGTTTAGTCCAAGACTCGCTTCTAGGCAATATTCTCTGTCTTAGCCACTGTCACGTCACCATCATGCAAGGCCTTGTACTAACAGCTCTGTTCTTTTGAACAATGTATGAAAGAGCAATACTGTACTTGCAAGATCAAATATGTGGTGGGTCAATAACTCAACGTTATACATTACTCTAGATTTATGACAGTGCTAGATTATATGCATTTCCAGAAATGTATTAGTGATTGCCTTGTTCTGTTCTTGTAGATATTCCGTTTCCGTTATACGAAGGAGATATGTTCCTGGATAATAGAGATGAAGAAATCATCAACTTACAAATGGGAGACTTTTACAAGAGAAGTCATATTCCTTTCAGGCGGAAAATCTGGCGAACTAGAATTATCCCTTATGAAATTGATCATCCAGGACTTCGAGACATTAATAAAGGCAAGTAAAAATATTCTACAGATGCAACTAAACTTGTTACACTCGATTACTACCCATTAGTGAAGTTCCTGTTATTTTCTCTTTTTTGTCTTTCTGTTTTTATTTGAATCCCAGATTTTTAACATTAATTTTTCCTTTGCTTTTCTTGATGTTCTACAAACTTGTATAATTATTTCTACACTTCACTTAACAAAACTGTAAATCTAAGGCTTCCCAAACGAACAAGCACTTGTGCTTATGGGATGATCCTGACCATGTATTCTTTTCTTAGCAACATTTACTATGTTTCCATGAAGCGCAACAGCCGTGTCGCTATGCTCGTCGCCTCATGGAAACAGACGTTAATCGGCTTTTAATGGCTTCTGGCTGTAGCGAGACAGTGAAGCGACACGGCTTTTGCGCATCATGGAAACAGCAAGCATAGCGCTTTTCCCGTGGCGATCTCACTCTCAAATACCTGAGCCTCATCCACAAACAGATTGACACAAACTTGGAAGGCGAAACTCAGTAACATCTGATTTAGTAGATGCAGCATCAATACAAAAGACAGAAATCAAGCAAAACCATCACGTAGGACCACTTTTTAACACATCAACAGCTGGGGATAAAAGTGAAGTTGATGGGTCGCTGTAACGAGGCGAGTAACCAGATCTCACAACGTTCTAGCGCCTCATGGAAACAACAACGCTTGTCGCCATAGCTGTGTCGACATGGCTGTAACAATACGGCTGTTGCGCTTCATGGAAACTCAGTAATTATTTGTATTTAATCAACATTGTTTTGATGATCAAGCAAAATCTCTATTTATTTATCTAAAAGTTGGCATATCTGACACTGCGCTATTGATACCTACATGCTTTGGTTTATATATAGATCCAATCTGATCAAAATTATTTTGTTCCATATGTCTCCTGCTCCTGAGCTATTATGTAGAGATTTAAGCAACACAGGACACATTTTCTTGGATAATGAGGCAAACACAATGAAAAACATTTCATCAACTTTTCCTTTCACGACAATTGCAGTTCCTATAAATTCAAGAATATGACAAATCACAGAAAGTGTGACAATAGGCGAGTGCAAACGATAATACTTTGGAAATTTGTGATAATAACCGAGATGTGACAATATCCGAGGTAATATTAACCAAATTATACTGTACCATAATTCAAAGTCGTATTTGCAAATCGTTGAAAATGAAGCCAATGTTGCCGTTGTTTTCAGATAAGCTTGCCTTGCTCATCGAAACAGCAATTACTCAAATTCAGAAAGTGTCAAAGAGCTGTGTACGATTCAAAAAGAAGAAAGATGGCGATGAACAATGGTTGAGATTTTTCAAAGGTGTGGGGTAAGGTCATAGGCAATGATCCAAACTCAAAACTAATATTCACCTTATCTAGATTTGTAGGTAGGATATATCGACTAGGGAGCAAAGTGGCCACCTCTATAGAGCAGCCACCTGTGTGTAAAGTCCACTCTTCGTAACCCCAAAATGTCACTTTCTATAGAAATCAACCTGGCCACTTTGCTATAAAGGTCATTTTCTTCAGGTCCCAAAGGTGACCGTTATAGACAGGTTTCACTGTAGGGAAAAAAATTGAAGATTATGTTTAGATGTTTAGATGATTTTTATGATTATGTTTAGATGTTTAGCTTGACTCCTCGCCCAGCCGAGACGTAAAGTTGTTGTATCTCAATGGATTTAATTGTCGATGGCGACAGAAGAGAGAAGGCACTGGCTTTCTTGGGCTACTCTCGTTATACAATATGCAACAACACCTTTTCCTTTGTTATTTGCATCTGCTTTGCTAACTTTCAAATTGTCTTCTTTCTGTTCACTTTTGTAGATGTTACACTGGCGTCGGAAGAAGATATTACGATAATATATCTACAGGGGTCTCCATAGGACCTGGGTGTGGTCAAATACCCGTCATTGTACATTTGGTATTACACTCATTAGGTATGCCAGGATGCTCAGCTAGAGTCATCTTTGTTCATTTTAAACAATTTCAGATGCAGTGAAACCTGTCTATAATGGTCACCTATGGGACTTGAGGAAAATGACTTTGATGGATTTGAGGATTACGAGTGGCTATTGTCAGGGCCGTTTTAACAAGTAGGCACTCAAAGCACGTGCTTTAGGCCCTCAGTCTGGATAGGCCCTTCTTGATGCCAGTTCAAAGATTCAACTTTGCAGTACCGGGATATTGAGATCTAGTGCAGTGTACTATCAACTGAAGAGTGCTACTGAGTCGATTTTTCTCAATTTGCTGTTTGTAAGCAAAACCAAAATCTATGATATGCCAATCGGTGAACATTTTAACGATAGTAAGTTTCGGGTTATTTAATCGTTAAAAATTAGGCCCCCCGTGGGTTAAGTGCTTTAGGCCCTCTTGACGCTTAAAACGGCACTGGCTATTGTAGTACTGTAGCTGCGAGAATTTCTTGTCAAAAGCAAAGTGTAAATGATTTGAATGTTAATACAATGAAACCTGTCTATAACGGTCACCTTTAGGATCTCAGAAAATGACCTTTATAGACAGGTGACCTTTCTGTCCAGGTTGATTTCTATAGAAAGTAGCATTTTGTGGTTATGAAGAGTGGCCTTTATACACAGGTGGCTGCTAATACAGGTTTGACTGTATCCTACTTTAAACAGAAACATGATATTCTGGTTTATTTTATGTTTAGGTTTATCTCATGAGCATAGCCGCCCTGACAGAAATAGTTTCTTACGTGTCCATTGGGGTAACATCAACGATGGTAAGCCAGTTGGTTTTGTTTGCCTTCCCTGTATGTCAGTCTTGTATGCGTCAAGAAGCCGTAATTTGAAGTTATATGTTACATAATTAGATAGATGATCCCCTTAAGGTAATGTCATTGATAATTTTGCAACAGGTGTGGCAATCCTATGCAAACTGTAGAGTGTTTTTTGTGATTGATTATTTTCATATTTGTTTGTTTGTTTGTTTGTTTGTTTGTTTGTTTGTTTGTTTGTTTGTTTGTTTGTTTGTTTAGTGATAGTATTGATAACATTTAGGATATACAGTGAAACCTGTCTATAATGGTCACCTTTGGAACCTGAAGAAAATCACCTTTATAGACTGGTGGCCTTCTGTCCAGGTCGGTTTCTATAAAAGTGTCATTTTTGGGTTTCTAAGTCTGGCCGAAAGCTGTAGTAGTTAGGATGCATGGCTTCAAATCAGATGCCCCCGGTTCGACTCCCGGCCCAATTAACTTGCCTGTTTGTTGTTAAAAGTAGATAGATTATTGAGCTATGCTGAACACTTCAGCATCGACCAACCTCTAAATGTTTGTGCAACTGACTTTTTCCTCTTTCTGTTACAGCTAACCTTGGCTACTTCGAAAGACACATGTCATTTGAGTCAGAAGTCTTGGAGTCTGCTTACGATTTCAAATCAATTTTGCATTACAATAACAAGGCATATTCTTCGAATGGTAAACCAACGTTAGAATCTATTCATGATGCCGATCAGCCGATGGGAAGCGTGACAATGTCCAAATCTGATGTTAAAAACCTGCGAAGACTTTACCACTGTAAAGGTATTACTCGGTTTAGTAAGACCACATCAGGTGGTGTTCTTCCACGAATTAGCTAGTGTTTGTCTGGTTTGAGTTGTTGCCATAAGTATTGTTTGCTCATGGTAAAGTCATACTGTTACATCGTAACCTGAACTCACTGTAATATGTAGCCATGCTGTAATGTAAGTTAGTACTGTTTTCGTCCTTGTCATTCATTGTTTTGGTCAATGACTCAGGGCGGTGCCACAAACGTAATTAAATTTGATGTTTGGATTATGAAATTATGATTACTTGTTCCTTATCGTTTCTGATGATTAATCGATCGCTTAAACCCACCATCTGCCGAACTCGTTTTTATTACTGCTCAGTGTTCACATCATGATATCGAAAGATTATTTTAAATACCCCTGACTACATTTGAAATGGGGTTTCAGTTTGCTAAACTTTGTATTATTGTGTTTTTTTAGGATCGAAACAAGATATTGCAAGTGAAACATGGTCGACGTGGTCACAATGGTCTCCTTGTTATCAATCAGCAGATGAAGGAAAGTGCATGCGTAGTAAGCAGCGATTTTGCGCCGCAACCAATGCAGCAGACTGTCCAGGAGCTGACAAATATGGCGTTCATGACATTGAAGAGCAGTGTCTCTCTGATGACTCATGTAACGGTATGTTTTGCATTTGTTTTGAGTTGTTAATTGTTCATGCCTGACTTTGGTATATCCTAGCTAGTAACCTCCAGAGGGCCTTTGAAGGCACAATCCCTTTGCTTGACAAAGTGATTCTTGCCTCCCTTCAATTTCTTCCTTTTTGAAACACTTAAATTCCTTTTATGTCAATAGATAGGGATTTGATCATCATCATCATGAACATTTATTTGGAAAAAATGAAATATCCAAACAATACACGAACAGAAGGCGTTGATTAAACGCACTTATACTAAGCGGTCAATAGAATTAAAGTTGACTACATTTTATTTATTGCATAAATGTTGAATAAGTTTGAATTTGAACTGCTCGGATGAAGGAGCACAAACGATGTCCTCAGGCAAATCGTTCCAGATTCTTATGGCACGATTGAAAAAGTCATGAAAAATGTCATCATCATCATCATCAATTTATTTATATCACCTCGCATTCTTCTTTTAAGAATCCGCTAAAACACGAGGCAGTTACCATGGAAGTACATTTTACAAAATAGGAAGACTAAAACCTTTATTGATGAAGTAAAATGTATTTAAACGTTATATACAGTACCTCTCAATGTCTTAGCATGTACCCATTGTACTGTATAGTGTTTATAGTATTAAATACGTTTTACTTTGAATAATGACTATTTGTCTTGCTATTCTGTAAAACGTACTTTCAAGGTACCTGCTTTGTGTCATTAGGCGTGATTAGACTGTGGAATTCCCTACCTTCAAATATAGTTACTTCGACAACTCTCTCCTCGTTTAAGCATAAACTCAATGAGTTTATAGAAAGTTAATGAAATTTGTATTTGTATTCAACATCCCTCCGTGTAGTTTAAGTGCATGGTATTGTCTGCCTGCAATGGACCGGTTATCCTGGGGTTGTGGGTTCGACTCCAACGGTGCGCTTTAGTCTTTCTGTGTTGAACAATCTTGGTTTCCAAAACTATCCAAGTCAGCAGTCTGTCTCTTATGTTACATAACCTGATCCTATTGACTGTCTTGTGTTATGCGTTCCCTGTATTTGTATTGATTCACATTATGTCTTGCTTCTCCCGACTGTCTCTTGAGTGATGCTGATAGCAAGGTCTAGCACATACAGTCAAACCTGTATCAGTGGCCACCTCTATCGAGAAGCCACCTGTGTATAAAGGCCACTCTTTATAACCCCAAAATGACATGTTCTATAAAAATCAACCTTGACAGAAAGGTCACCTGTCTATAAAGGTCATTTTCCTCAGGTCCCAAAGTTGACCATTATAGACAGGTTTCACTGTATTCTATTTTAGAAGCAATGCTTTCAAGCTTACTTTTAGTCAATTGCTTTTTAACATCATTGGAAATTCTGTGTAGCCAAACTGTGTAATGTTAGTGTGTGAACCACGCCTCTTAAATGTGTATTCTATTGATTTTCTATCCGAATGCAGACAAATGGGGATACATTACAATAGCAATCTGTTTGTTGCTGAGTTCCACGTCTTTGATGTTTATCCTCAATTGTTTTAATGCTATATCAATTTCCCCTCAGAGGTATTTGATGGTGAATGGGGTCTCTGGGGCAGCTGGTCGCATTGCTCTCGATCTTGTGGATCTGGCACTTATTCTAGGACAAGGGCATGTGATTTCCCACCGCCTACGAATGGCGGTAAACAGTGCATTGGAGATAAATCAGAGACGCGACTGTGCCGCCAGAAGAGATGCAAGCCAAGTAAGAACTCCACACAGGTTGTCATCAGTTTTATAAATTTTAGCTCAAGGAATTCTTCTCTCTCCTGATACAGTGTAACCCGCTTAAGCGCAATAGTAGTTTGCCAATGATATCCTTTGCTCTTATTAGGATTAATTGTGCTTATCAGGAATCGGTTAAGAGAGTTTGTACTGTACGCATTACTTAAAATGTAATAAATTGTTTGCAGGTAAACGGGTTTTTCGCTTATCCGATTTGCGCTTAAACGGGTTATACTGTACCTATATGGCATCTTGTATCTATAATCTATATCTATATTTCACAAACGTCTGTTTATATATTGGTTTGTTTGTCTGTTTGTCTGTTTGTCTGTCTGTCTGTTTGTTTGTTTGTTTGTTTGTTTGTTTGTTTGTTTGTTTGTTTGTTTGTTTGTTTGTTTGTTTGTTTGTTTGTTTTAAAGCCAGCACCTGCTACTGATTAGCAAGCACTGGTTCCGTTAGCTCTGGATACAACAAGGCTTTAGTAATTGGTTATGCCTGGTTTCTGAAACATGTCCAGCTTGAACGCTTAAACAAGGTCAATGGTGTATATTGCAAATTGACACAGAATCTAAGCGGGCCGTTTTTTTCTGGAATTCAAATACAAGGAAAGATGACAAATTCAAAGGAAGTTCGGTAATAAGTAGTAAACATTAAGGAAAACTTTTTTTCAGCTATTTACTGAAAGTAGCTGATGTTCCTTGCTAATTGAGATTCATTGGAATTTCCATTAGCTGAATATGACACTACTTTTGAAGAGGACTGGGGCATGTGGAAGCAGGATGCAATGGATGATGAAGATTGGGCAAGAAGAAGTGACGAGAATGCCGGCTCCGATGAAAATCAAATTGGCGATCATACAACTGGCAATGGTTGGTAATATCCCGAAAAGAATATTTTCCTAATTTTGTAGCCATGCAATTCTGAAGCAATTCCGTACAACTATATTTCTTAAATATATCATCTATCTATCTAACTTAATTAATATCCTTCTGGTAGTGCTGGAAAAACAATGGGGTATGAAGCAAGTTGGACATTAACAAGCTCAATAAATTAGAATGCCAGTATGGTACAGTCAAACCTGTATTAGAGGCCACCTCTATAAAGCAGCCACCTGTGTATAGAGGCCACTCTTTGCAACCCCAAGATGACAATTTCTATAGAAATCAACCTGGACAGGAAGGCAACCTGTCTATACAGGTCTTTTTCCTTGGGTCCCAAAGGTGACCATCATAGATTGGTTTCGTTGTAATTGAATTTAGCCAGTAAGGTAGCAATCGCATTTTATACAATTTGTATCTGTAGGGTACATCTCAACTTGCCCATTGTGTTTCTTGTAAGGATGGTATGCATTCATTGATGCCAGCGAGGAGCCAAAGACTACGTTCCCTCGCAAATCTCGCTTGATCAGCAAACTGATCCCGTTGGAAATGATGGGCAACTGTTTTACGTTTTATTACGTCGTCAGTGGAAAGAACGTCATGCATCTTGACATATTTGTGAGGACGAAAGATTCCAAGAAATTCTACAGTATATGGGAGAGGACTTATCACCAAGGCAAGCACTGGCTTCCTGGAGCTGTAACGCTACCAAAGCTGGACGAACCCTATGAGGTAATACATTCAAATTTGTATTAGCGACCTCCTCTGTATAGAGCAGCCACCTGTTTATAAAGGCCACTCTTCATAACCTAAAATGACACTTTCTATAGAAATCAACCTGCACAGAAAGGCCACCTGTCTATAAAGGTCATTTTCTCACGTCCCAGTGGTGACAATTATTGACAGGTTTCACTGTTGAGTCAAATCTGTATTAGCGGCCGCCTCTATAAAGCAGCCACCCGTGTATAAAAGCCACTATTCATTACCCCAAAATGACACTTTCTTTAAAAATCAATTTGGACAGAAAGGCTACCTGTCTATAAAGGTCATTTTTCCCAGGTCTCAAAGGTGACCATTATGGACAGGTTTCACTGTAGTCAAGCTTAATTATGATATATCAGATCTTTTATTGTTGGAATAAATTATTTGCATTTCCTCATGATTGTTTTTTGTAGGTGGTGTTTGAAGGCTCGGTGCAGAAACGACACTATGCCCTGATTGCCATTGATGACATCTACATCGATAAAGGAGCTTGCTCAAAAGGAATTGAAGGTAAGAACACTGTTGTGTCCAAGCCAATTGTGCAAATGTGCTGCTAGTAAGCGACAGGGAATCTTATCCAATGCAATATTAAACGAGTTCATCTAAATATTGAAACTTTACGATAATAATGAAAGTAATGTAATATCATTCTTTAGACAGTCAGCCTATTCACACATATGTGATAGCAATGTGTCTTTCTTTCAACTAACTTAAAATTAACAAATATAGCCACAACATGTTGCGCGTGAACTACAAAAGGCAACCTTTACGTAACCAGGTTCAACCAAATAAACAATGTTTAGTGTCTACAACAAATGTTTTTAGGTAGAGAAATGCTTTGGGATTTGTGATTTTCCACATCCAGGTACATCGTAATGCTGGTTTCCTGATATGGCTCTGAATTCACATTGATTATAGACTAATCATTATATCTCGTTATTGCTTACAGCAATCGATTTATGGACATTCTAACATGTGTAATAATATGCAGTTTTTACTGCACTCCTCGTATTATGAGAATTCAACCTGCCTTTGGGAGACTACTTGGTACTTCGATATTCTACTTGCTACTTCGATATTCTACTGGTTAAGTAGTTAATAATAATAATGATAATAGTTTATTTATTTCTATAGCGCTATTTCTAATTTGGTTGTCTAATAGCGCTTCACAAGTTTGGGAGCTAAATCTAATATACAACTAAATAAAATCTATACAAGGTAAAGAAACGCTTTGATAAAATACATCAATAATAAAAATTAAGAACTATACGCAATCTTAAAAAGGTGAGTCTTCACGGGTCCTTTGAAGTCCACAAGTGAGTGCGTGGACTTTGCCTCAGGAGGTAAGGAGTTCCACAGCAAAAGTGCAGCATAGGAAAATGAGCGGCGGCCGTATGTCCGGAAATTATACGTTTGCTGAATCAGTTGGTTGTTGTCAGCAGAACGTAAATTCCGCATTGGGGTGTAGATCTTGATGAGATCCTACACATGCTTTGGCGACACTCCATTTAGTGACTTGAACGCCAGAAGAAGTATTTTGTGTTGGATTCTTTGTTCCACCAGAAGCCAATGCAGAGCATACAGCACCGGAGATACACGTTTGAATTTACCAGTCAGCATGATCACTCTAGTACATGTTTTGTTCACTTGGATTTCTGGTGGGTCTTTGCCGACATGCTGTGGATAATAAAAATTATTGTTTGTTTGTTGTTTGTTTTAGAATTGACTTATTGTTGTTTATCTATCTTTAGATTGCATTGATCAGCAGGGTGACAAGTGTGAGGATTGGAAGCGGCATGGCAGTTGCTATAAGAACACCAATTGGATGCTTCGTCAATGCTGCGCGACGTGCTCAGGTAAGCCATCATCATCATCATCATTGTTTATTTTACGGCCTGATTAGCCAACAGACTATTTTCCACAGGGCTTATACAAGGATAATAGAACTACAAGATTAATATAGCTAGCATACACAGTTACAATGTATAAGTGAGTAATAATACAGGCAAAATAGGTTACTGACAATTTAATGTAGATCTAATTTAAGAAAGCGCTAGAAAAGACTATTTCGTTAGGTACTTCTTGCAGAGGCGCTTCAACTCTGGTTGGCACCTTACCCTCCATCGGCGAACTGTTCGACAGGCATGAGCCAGCGTCTTGGAATGGCAGTGAATGACTAGTTTTGATGAAGATATTATTATTAATGAATGAGCTGGTGCGAGAGGTTACTTGTACTGGTCCCAGGCCCCTGGACGAATTAGTGCCCAGGCCTCTCAGATTTGTATAATAAGCTTGAGTTTATCGATATTCAACAGCGCTCTCCCGCTGTTGCTGAATACACACACAGCATACATCCGTCTCCTTGTTCAGTATAATTATTATTAGGTTGTTGTATCTGAATTATGGAGTCTCAGACTACAACATACTCATGGGACGTTGTGCTGTGTATGCATTCTGTTACACCCGTAACCCATAATGTACGAAGCTTACATGGCCGTTATGGCATAATTCAATGAGCCGTTGAAACCTATGAACTACTGTGAAAATATGTAAGATATTAGGGTCACCCGGACCCGGTCAGGCATTGTGAATGTCGTTTGCAACTTAAAATCCTGATTATGCTTCTATTGAGGAAATTAGTTTTCGTTTCTTGCCGATAGAGTGAAACATGTCTATAACGGTTGCCTCTTGGATCTGAGAATGATGACCTTTATAGACAGATGGCCTTTCTGTCCATGTTGATTTCTATAGAAAATATCATTTTGGGGTACGAAGAGTGGCCTTTATACACAGGTGGCTGCTCTATAGAGGTGGCCGCTAACACAGGTTTGACTGTACTTGCAGTTTTTGTTGTCTCATGTCTGACTTTGATCAGTCACAGCTAGTTTATCATAATTTGTTAATGCAATCCAACTTGTTAATGGCAAGTTGTCATAAATGACCATCTGTGTTAAATGACCGCTCTTGATTGCTCGGCTGGATGGTCGCGACAGGTTTAATTAAAACAAATAATTGTCGACGACATGGAGACCTAAATGGGACAAGCTACAAAGATTTATTAACTGGAGAAGTTTAACATCCATGTGCCTGACGATTTAAACATGGCTTTGCAATGCAATGCGAAGTTTGTATCTTGACTACAGTAAAACGTGTCTATAATGGTCACCTTTGAGACCTGATGAAAATGACCTTTTATAGACAGGTGGCGTTACTGTCCAGGATGATTTCTATAGAAAGTGTTAGGTTGGGGTTATTAAGAGTGGTCGTTATACACAGGTGGCTGCATGCTCTATAGAGGTGGCCGCTAATACAGGTTTGACTGTATGTCCATGTTACAATTTCTTCCTTGTAGGGATGGCAACATGCAAAGATGACTCAGACAAGTGCAATGAATGGTCATTAGCTGGTGAATGTGTTAGTAATTGGAATTGGATGTGGGAGAATTGCTGCGCGTCGTGTAAAGGTACATACTAATGAAGGAGATTACCCAATCGGACTCCGTTTTATTTGATATTTTGATCATCCGGTATCATTCAGAATCCTACTACCTGTATAGTGTATTTCTCTGCCTTGTTTATTAGAATTTGTGATCATGTTATCCTATAATTGCTTGGCTCAATGAGATTAGGAGTTCCCTTAGATTAATCGGTTTTGTATGAATATTCATATTATTATCCTTTGAAGTTATTATAATTTCTTTCTTTAGTTGTATTCTTTTCGTTGCTATTATTTGCTATTTCCTAATTTCCCCTTTCTTATGCCTGTCTTCCATTTCATACATACGTACAGTAATACCGAAATCAATGGTGTTTACCTTCGGTGATGGCTCGTTAATTACACCGACGTTGATATAAATGCTCCATTATCTTGTAAGGCTTACAGCAATGTGATTATATTAAATGTAATTTACAAAATTACGAAATTAACTGTTGGCACATGCGCAAAGGATACACAAGAGCAGAGCCAACAAACTAAGATGTCATACAGTTTACAGTATAACGCTGCCTGTTACAACTAATTAAAAACTTCGGATTTTTTCGATTAAAAATGTGTTTTTCTTGTTTCGTAAGCTTGTTTGCTTTTGTCTCGTTTTCAGGCTGCCTCGACAGCATGCCTTTGTGTGTGAAATGGGCGCAGAATGGAGAATGCATTGGCGGTAACAAAGATTGGATGGTTCAAAATTGTAAATATAGTTGTAACACTTGCAAAGAAAGACAGAAATAGATTTAAAATGAAGAATTTTATACCTTCTTGTTCTTGTGTCTGATTGCATCCTAGTTCTTACTTCTAGTCCGCATCCCAGTTCCCACTTCTTCTAAAGTGTTTTCTTTTATTTTCATACTTTGTTATTTTTACAATTTTCTACTGTCCGAAAAATGATTACTTACTAGCTGAAAGAATATTTAAGATCTTCATCGCTTTATTCTTCCATTACTTATCTGTGCAACAATAGACTTCGTATCGAACTCGGAAATTTGTTTTAGAAACAATATAAAAAGACAAATCATTAAAAAATAAAGTAGCCTAATTGCGTCAGACATCAAGAAATACCTGCCTGAATAAAAACGTGTTTATATGTAATGTAATTTAGTTTGTTATAGCCACGTATTGTATTAAGGTGTTTAAATGTCGAGTCTGTCTGAGCAATTAAGGCAGGCCTCAAAAGCCATATCAAAGTACACAGGATGAGAACTGTAATGGACTACTCAGATAGTGTCCCATTATAGAGTTCCAATCAGCCCCAGACATGCCATTTTGTGCCAAAGTATGGAAGTCATTGGAAGGGAGTCAAAGAATACGCATATCGTTAACTGTTACTTAAAGTTTCACGCTTTCGCGATCCTCAGACAGTGATGGTCATACAATCACAAGTCGTACAGTATGCTCTATTCAATAAATTATAATGTTCGCTATTTTTATCGTAAATTAATGGTCTCCCAAATAAACAAGCTAATTGCTTAGGGGATGACCTTGTTCATGTACTGTATTCGCTATTTTACTTTGTACTTAATTAATTTCGTTATTGTACGCTGTCTTACAGTTAAATGTGATCAAAGTAAATATATCTATCTAGTTGTCCTACTGTGTACAATGGATGAAGGTACTATAATTTAATCCTGTTAGTAATCGGGTTCGTTTTAAGTGACTTTTTCAAACAATCTGGTAGTATTCGGAAACGGATTAAAATAGTACTGTGTCTGTCTTGTAACAGTCTACTCTGCTGGTGAAACAGTTGTGAAATATCGTTTAACACTTAAATGGAAACTAATTATCAGTATTTAAAATATATTTACATTTGAAAAATAATCATTATCAATATTTAAAATAATATTTACAGCTACGAAAACTGATTGCCAGTGATGGACGACCCGTTTTAAGTGATTATCATCGTCATCATCATCTTTTATTCAGATACCATATAAGCCCTTTATGGGCTTTTTCCAATGGGCTGATACATAAGAAAATCCAGTGAATACTGGTAAACTGTTTACAAAATATATATATAT
>OFHS01002122.1:2175-17094 GCA_900245855.1 Calvadosia cruxmelitensis
GACTGTTTGCTTCGGAAAACCGCAATATTGCTTTGTTGCCTGGCGAAGCAGACTCATACTTAATTAGTATTGCAGGATAGGTTTTATTCCAATGATACCGCTGTTTTAATGTACTTGCTCTGATGTTTGGACTATCGTGGAGTTTTTATGCATTGTTAAGTAATTCTACATAGCTATAAAGTAATTAATTTATGGTTTTAGCCTTTTATATCTGCCTGTTATTTATTCTTATGTTTTACTCGTTATTCTGTAAAACATACCCCTAGTGGTAACTCCAGTGCCATTGGTTCTGCAGTTGAATGCGAGATATTTTGAAATAAAGTTTTCATTATCATCATATGTGCCACCTTACCCTCTGGGACAGATGCAGAGGTGCAGGTCCTTTGTGTTTGCGTTTTCCCTTAGATACATCTTTGACGTTTGTGTTTGACAGATGGGAAGGCTGCGAATGTTAATATTGATTCTAGAAAACCTTTGACGCACCAACAATAATGCAATATTTTTAGTACTGTGCATTTGAATGTCATTGAAGAGGGTCTATTCTTACTGAAGACGCGAAGCACAGGCTTTGAGTTCCTCCTAGATAAAGCTGCCCTGTGTGTAGATCTATTTATATATTCCTGATGTCAATTTTGCATACAACATGCTTTTTGTAATAGGACATCCTACAAAGCTCTTTATCTTTGGAAGATATACGTTGAATTCTGCTACTGCCATCGGACAAGACCAAATATCCATTGTCTGGTTTATTATGCAAGACGATCGCTTTGGCTTCAATTCATATGTATGTTACATCTTCATCGGTTCCTTCCCGAAGAGGTAATGCAGTGTTTTATGCGTAAAACTCAATGTTAATGTGGGAGCTACATGATGCGATGCACTGCGATGCGGTCACAAAGCATTAAAAAATGGTGGAACTTTTCTGTCTTTCTTGTGTCTTAAAGCATGCTAAAAGAGTCATTTCAGCTCATCGCTACAGATAAGTGTGGGCATTTGGTGCTTGGTAAATGGGCAAGCAAATGTATGCAAGCAATAGCTGCCAGTGCAAATGAATTCCATTGGAACCTGTGTCAGCCTAATTGAGGAAGAAGTCCACTGTACAAGCACTGGTCACACTGATAATCAATGAAAAAAGACAAGCTTAATGCAAACAATATGACGCCCTAATGGCTAAACACAGTAGAGTGTACCGACATCTTTAAATTTGTACTTACAACATATTTGTTTCGAGCATTTTGACCCTATTCCTGCATTCATTTATGAAAAGACACAAGGTCTTGCACACCTTTCTGTGATGTCATCTTGCAGGCATGACAATTTTCCACTGCTTTTGTATGTTGTTTATCATTTTTGTAACTCTTCTAAGTTCAACGGGAAATACTGTGGAGGGGGGTGCATCGTGCTTGTCTGAAGATCATTTAATCATGGTGCAATAATGTTGACTGAACAAACGTTTAGCCGTTGTCTTCTCATGTCTTGCAAACAAGTTCTAATTCTGATGCTGTTATGCTTGTAGGGCATTCAAGCATTGGAAGAAGCTATGACAAACAGCGTTTTGAAGGAACACCTTGTTGCTGCAATCAAGAATGCCAAAGGACAGAATGCAGGAAGCAAGGACGAACGCCAGACTACAAAACGACGCAGTCGCAAAGCCAAACCAAAGGTTGAAATGCAATTTGTGTTTTTACACTTAAAATTTGAGATATAAGAATTCTTGCAGGACATGTAATGATCAAATATGGCACGCACTACTAATGTCTAAGCGATTATTGCTTTTACAGTCAGTCCTGTATTAATTAGCGGCCACCTCTATAGAGCAGCCACTTTTTTGAGGCCACCTGTCTATAAAGGTCATTTTACTCAGGTCCCAGAGGTGACTATCTAGCCAGGTTGCACTTTATTGAATTGTTTTTAATGAGAACTCTACGTGGTTTCTGGATGTGAATTGTGAATTCTTATGGCAATGGACTGTTGCTATTGGTACCTGCTGTTGCTATGGAGTGAAGTCGATATTTGCCATTTTCTTGTTTTGTTTGTTGGAATCGAATTCTCATGATCTGAACAATTGAACATCACGAATTTCTGTTTGCACCATCTTGTGTATCTGTGCTGCTAACTTTGCCATTTTTCATTAATTTTATAGAAAATTCATTCTTGTAACTTATTTCAGTTCTTCTTCTTCTTCTTCTTCTTCTTCTTCTTCTTCTTCTTCTTCTTCTTCTTCTTCTTCTTCTTCTTCTTCTTCTTCTTCTTCTTCTTCTTCCAGAATAATTGGCAACCTCGATTTCGAGGGCTACACCAATATGAATAATAAATACAAATAAACGCGATACTTAAGTGATAAATAATAGTGAAAGTGATAGGTAAGCTTAAAATATTTATATATACTGTTATTTATACAATAAATGTATTTACGTGTATCACTAATCTACTTAAAATGCTTATAATTAGACTTAAAAGAAAATGTTCATCTGATCGATGTGATTTTAAACTACATACTGCATGCATACTTGCAAGTTTTCTTAATTATTTACCTCTTCAATTTATCAGCAGCCAATACCAGCCAAGGAAAGGAATGTGCGTGCTCAGTTTTATTCCAAACTTGGCACAATTGGAGGAAGCAAAAATCAAGCTGAGCCTTTATCTCCAGACTCAAATGAGAAACAGCAACCTTTTCCAAAAGATGAGACAGTAAGCCCCCCTGAGCAAACTTCAGTGTCTGTTGAAGGTATGTTTTTGTTAAAATTATAATTTATCTTTTTGATTATATTTACATTACTGTTACATTTACAGGGCATGTCATATATTTACATACATTAGCATATATTTGCATACATCTACTTGCATTTGCATACATCTACTTGCATTTGCATACATTTACATGCATTTGCATACATTTTACATTTATTTGCATACATTTCCATGCATTTGCATATATTTGCATACATTTCCATGTATGCAAAACGTTATCACAAGCCGTTGTTTATGCTACTTTGTTACAGCTATTCTGCAACAGGAAGTGTTCTCTGACAATGTTTTGGATATCTTGCTGGAATGTGAACAGTCAGGTTGCCCTTGGCAATCTCTCCTCTGTTATGCCGTGGTGCTGAAGCAGCCATTTCTGGCAGTGCTTGCAGGGTCATACAGGGTGAGTACAACAACACTTACGGGCGTAATTGTATAGTTTTTGCACTTAGTGTGTGCTTTTCAGCTGTGTTTTTGTTTTCAAGTCAATGAATCCGACCCCACTTTGTTACATTTTAGTAGAACCTTTTACATACTAGAAGCTCTGCTTGAATTTATTTTATTGACTCAAAAATAGTACAATATTGCGCCAAAGCGTTGTCTGAAGAAATATTAAGTATTTCGATCTAGCTTGTGAAATCTGTGGGAGTGGAGACTCTGACCAGAAACCCTGTACAAGTTGGAATTCAATTCAAGACTAACTTCATATCGATCCGTGATGGTCCGGCCACTATGATAACGAAAGTAAACCTAAATTTTTGGCAGCAGGTGTGTATCTATCAATCGACGTAAGTAGACAATGCCATTTGGAGGAATCCCACTGTACAAGCATTGATAATCAGTGGAAAAAGATAAGCTTAATGAATACAATAGGCGCCTTAATGGCAAGAGACAATAGAATGTACTTACGCTTTTGTACTTACGTCATTTTATGGCTTCTCAGGGAGACGAGGTTAGGTTGTTTAAAGGAAATTGCCGATAGCACGATTGTAGCAATCTCTTCTAATACCAAGCATGCAAGAAGCAGACCTACTGATACAGTTTTCTGTTAAGTGATCCCAATTAGCCAGGGGTCACTAGTTCATCCTTAGCCCTCGTAGGTCATTGGTCCTTGGGCTACTTACACAGCTCCCACCCTTGTCTTCAGTTACCAATCAAGCTGTTTGCGTACAGTTATAATGTTGAATTGGCCCTGTGGTTACCATGTGACCCCTATGAAAGAGGTTGGCGGCCTCTCCTTCGTATCTTTTTAACGTGATCTAAACAAGTTTTATCCATATCTAATGATATGTGTTGTACTCTAGTTGTGTGCTTTTTTACTCTTTTGTATGCAATGTCGTCATTGTGATGTGTTGCTAAGCAACCTGTGATGTTGTTAATGTGTTTGTAGGATGCCAACTTGTTAAATTGTGTCTGCGTATGGCTCGTTGTTGCTTGCAAAAGCTCTCTTCTCGATATCATTTACTTGGAGCTCTTTGGTAAGTCACATCCAAGACCAGGCTGTCTACCTGCTACAGTCAAACCTGTATTAGCGGTCACCTCTATAGAGCAGCCACTTTTGTATAAAGACCACTCTTCATAACTCCAAATGACACTTTCTATAGAATCCAACCTGGACAGAAAGGTCACCTGTCTATAAAGGTCATTTTCCTCGGGTCCCAAAGGTGACCATTATAGACAGGTTTCACTATAGCATTGTTACTGTGATGTTGTTGATTGCGATAGTTGGAACGAGCCTAGAGACCAAAGCACCATCCGCCGTGCTGAATTACACAAATTATACTTCAATTTCATCTGAGAAAATATCGATATGTTTTAACCTTATTTATTCCGTTGTAATCGTTCATTCTTCCAATTACATCTCATAATTATGGCTATACGTGATGATGATTAACATTCATCGCACAGAAATGTACAAAATATGCGTCATGTACATTGCAATGTGCTATAAAATAAAAACTGTTTATACTGTATATTAAACTCTATCACCATACTTATCCCACCCAGTATAATAAGTAATTTGGCCTCGTGCTTGGTTGGTGGGAGTTCCATTAGCTGCTATGCACTGCTGCTGCTGCTGCTGCTGCTGCGAGTATTGCTGCTGCTAATGCTGCTGCTTGCGAATCTGTCACACTCCCAAACCTTACTCAAACATGCTTGGAAAGGAGAGACAGGTAAGCATATATAAAAATTTGAAATTTAGAATTAAAATTAGACTGAGTGGTAATTATAATAAAATCACCATTGCTTTACTAGTTTGCTCCGTGTGGTGTTTCTTTTTTTAATGTGAAAAGATTATGAGAACTCGATATATATCTCTAGTATTTGTTTATGTGCGACTTGTGTCTCTGATTTGCAAACGACTGTTGATTTGCTTTCTTCTCTTTATAGATTTGTCAATCGGCAGTGATTCAAGTTGTGTTTGTAAGTGCAGATGAATGGAATATGGCTTTATTAGCAACATTTAAGATTTTGTATTTTTCTTGATTTGATATGTCTACAGTGGTTTTCGTTGTTGATTCTTTTCTCTAAGGCAAAATTATTTTAAGATGACTTTGTGGCATGTAAATCGTTCCATTTGTGCAAAAATGAGAATGTATTAAGTGAAGTGCTATGGAAGTTTGTGTAGATTCTGAATTTGGTCCAATTAACCGTCATCCGTTAATTGGATAAGATTTGTTTCGTTTTTTAAACTGGCCCAAGTAAACGACTGGTCCTTTGTACAGTGGTCTATCAAAGCATAGGGGACTCTCTGTGTCGTGTCGCGGCCTAAATCAGGGAAGAGATATTTCCTCTACATTCAATCCAGATGAACTTTAGTGAGACAAACACACGTTATCGGATTCTCAATTTGGGAATTCTAGACGTCTTTCAAATTGAATTTTCTTTAGCATGCAACGTTTTACTTTGTTTCACAACTTGTTAGCCTGGATCCCGATAGCATTCGAAAGTCGACTTTTAAAACCACCCTAGAACACACATTTATCAGATTACGTCTCCCACGCTTGCGTCCTTCAAAAGAATCTTGAAGAGACACCATTCTAAATGAGCGTATAATGTATGATTTGTTTTAATAGGGTTGTAGAGTAAAGATTACTACTTTTAGATTAGTATTCAATGTTAAATGTATTTACTAAACTTATTCAAAAATGTATTCGGTTAATATTTATAAAGTAAATATTACTTATAAATTAAGTATTATCAATAATTGTCATTACTGTATTTTTATTATGAAGAGCGTTCTTTTTACGTGGCAGTTACATAATGAATGCAATTTATGTTTATTGAATATGTTCTCTTAGATAGATAGATAGATATTTTATTTTGATCACAATAATTCAACAAATAAACAAAGAAAGATAAAATTTAATACAATTTTGCTATCAAAATTATAAATTATAAGATCAGAAATATGTGTGATCATGGTCATCTCTTTACCCCCATGTTGACTATCTCCCCTTTTCCAGCCATCCAGAAGCATGTGTGGACAAGAAGAGATCTCAGCATGATCACAATGCTATTGGTTAAAGATGACATCATGTCACTCAAAGTGCTACATCAAGGCTTCACTTTGTTCCTGCCTGTGAGTGGCCCATAGAAGATAACTAGATTTGGTTAAACCTGTATTAGCGGCCACCTCTATAGAGCAGCCAACTGTGGATAAAGGCCATTCTTCGTAACCAAAAACTGACACCTGTCTATAAAGGTCGTTTTTCTCAGATCCAAGAGGTGACTGCTATAGACAAGTTTCACTGTATGCTACGTTGTCTTAAGATGTGAACTGGATTTTAAATATAGAACTTGCTAGGATGTCACAAAACACTCACAATGGTTGTTTTTTTCAATGTTTTTCTCGGGTCTCCTTACATTCCATTTGCTTGAATCACGAAATTCAAACACTGTCCAAATTCATTTCGACATCAAGAAACAAACGAAAATATATGTACACCAACAACTGTTACAACTGTAAGAACTGTATAGCATAACCATTGTAACACATTATTGTAAAGATGTATTTATATGTCTGAAATATTCTACAATCAATCAATCTACAATCAATCAACACACCCGACCGTGTGGTCCCCCTTCATTACCATTATTCTTAATTTTCTCATCGCTGCGTGTTGATTTTACTGTAGGATTGCCCGGTTACAATTATGCTCTCATTTTGGGTTGACTTCACAATGATCAAAGCCTTCGACACTTGCAAGAAAAAATTACAAAGATTAAGTATTGCTCTTTCAGTAGATCACCGAGGTGACACGCATATCCCAACCGAGCTTGACAAGAAATGGGTATCAGATATGATTTATCTCACTGGAAAATGCTTTATTGTGGAATGTGAGTCCAAGTTCTATCAATGGAAGCTTCTGGACTTGGTTTGTGAAAGTGACGTGCGGGAATTTTTCACAGAGCGAGGTGGGTCATTTAACCAGAAAACATTTCCGGTTAATATTGTTAGGTGTATCAGGTCCCTCTTGTTGGGTAGAAGCAAGTCCCAGTTTTATTTGCAAGCTCATCAATGTACCGATTTTGGCTTTAAAAGTAGATCATGTTGTGTCCAGTTTTAGGAAAATGCAATTTAGCTTTAAGCAACCATTTTGCTTGGGAACTTGACAGACCAGGTGTAATACTATAGCCTCATATCCATGTGACCTCATTTGCATGTATATATAAACCTGACTCCGCTACTGACCTTGAGTGGTAAAGTCATCGTCATTTAATGTGAATAGCCAATAAACTAATACAAGCTTTTTCATGGAGCAGAAGTCTTAACGGAGACAGACGAAGGTGAGACAGACGTTTGTCGTCCAACTATATGTTCTCTCGTTTACTATTTCTGCATAAAGTGCATTTTTGTTGTCAGAACAATACCAGAACACACTATGAACCTTTAATGGCGCAATTTCTAACATCAATGCTAGAATTTTAGGGAAAATTTGTTGTCCATTCAACCACTCAGTCTAAAAGTCACAACGAGCTCTATTTGGTGTTGTTGCCTGTACTCGGCTCAGTCAACAATTCCATTGTTACTTTGAATGCGTTTCCTTGTGTCCCAACAGGTTTAGACTGTTCGCTCTTGAGCAAATTGACAACGATTTTACTACGGACACATGCTACGGCCAATCTCAACGTCCTCCTCTCTGTAGACGAGAGTCAACAACTCTGCGAAAAGACCAGAATTTTTGATCTCTTATTATCAGAGAAAGAATTTGACAAGGCCAAGGAGATGGCAGCACTGTTCAATCTTTCGTTGGAACCCGTCATAGTGACCGAGGTATGTAAAGCTTGTTTACTTTTTATAGCTTTGTAACGGTCATGTACATAATTAGCATATCCCATTCATTCCGGCTACTTTTCCTTCTGACAGCCTCATATTATATTTAGCCTCACTTGCATGTTGTAAATTAGTTACCAGTCTACTTTCTATTGCTACTTATTTCCTCTCGTCAGTCATATTCAGTTGTCAATCATAGTTAGTATAAATAGTCTCGTTCCATTGATTGTAATTAGACTTCAACCAGAGACAACCGATAATACATTAGTTAAACATATCTAGAAGTCGTCCTCTCTTGTTGTTGGATATTCGTAACGATACCATCACGTTGGTACAGCTTTAAATATCTTCAAGATAGTGTTTTCTCTTACATGTTTGCATCAAAAGTAGATGATTTAATTGCTGCCGGGTAATGTTAAAATAATTGTTTTGCATCCAATTATCTTCCCGACCGAATCATCAATTCATCGCTGTGTCGTCCGCTTGTTGCATCGTGTTCTTCATCTGCTGTGTGTCATGATTGGTCTCTGTTAGCACGTCGCCTATTGTTCATGTTGCGTCAGTCAATTTCTATGGACGATTATTTTGTGATAATTGTTCCTGCATATTACTTGTTTAAATCCATTTGCTGTTAACATGCATAGATAGTATGTAACTTTTCCTGCTTTATGATGTATGTGCCCCTTGAAGTCAATTTCAGCAAAAATGGCTCGGCCACTTTGCACGCCACAACACCATTGCTGAACGCCTGCTGACACTAATGCCCACTGGTAGCAGACGCGGCCCCGGCCGGCCGCGAACTCGCTGGATTGATGGCCTCCGACGGTGGACTTATCTACCTGCCGCCACACTCATTTTACAGACGGCCAACCGCGAACCCCTCCACCCCATTACCCCTCAACGTCACCCAATGACACTCAGAGCGGGCGTGCAACATGGTCGCCAACGGGCTGGCAACAATGCCGGCTCATGAAGAAATTCATCATCGAAGTCAATGGCTTATTGGATATCACAATAAATGATGATGATGATGATGGTGATGATGATAATGATAAGAGTCTCATTTTGTTTATTTCTATGCAAAGGTCAAGCAGCAATTGTCCATCTTCCAAGCTTCTTTGTTTTGGGAGCAATTGGAATCACGGCTTGCCTTCTGGGATAGTTGCCAAAAGACATTTGTTGTATCAAAGTGTCAAGGACTGCAGTTCTCTAAATATCTCCAAGTATGTCCCAGATCTTGTCTTTTTGTATGTCTGATTATTTGTTGTTTAGTTTCTGTTTGTTTGTTTGTTTGTATGTTTTGTCTATTTTTATTTGTTTCTATTTATTTTTATGCTTTTTATTTGTTTGTTTTTTTCAATTTGTTTTCTTGTCTGTTTATTTGTTTGTTTATTTGTTTTCTTGTCTGCTTATTTGTTTCTTTATTCATTTGTTTGTTTATTTGTTTTCTTGTCTGTTTGTATATTTGTCTGTTTGTTTATTTGTTTGTTTGTTTATTTGTTTTCTTATCTGTTTGTTTATTTGTTTGTAATCTCTTTCCTTTGCTTGTTTAGGAGTTAAGCAGGGATCTGCAAGGGATTACTTTTGAAGAGCGGTCAGTCATTCTCTCCATGGCCTTGAAATGGCAACAAACGTGTCTACCTGGAGATGACTCTAAGGCACATGCCAATCAGAACGTAATGTCAAATATCGAGCAACAAATCTGGATGTACAAAATCAAAATGGAACAAGAAGAGATGGTGAGGAACTTGTTAATCTGTCATTGAGTGCATTCCTGATTAGATGTATTCCTATGTTGCATGTACGGAACTGCCTGCCTGCAAGTTCAAGTCGTATACAGTGAAACCTGTCTATAACGGTCACCTTTGGGACCCGAGGAGATGACCTTTATAGACAGGTGGCCTTTCTGTCCAGGTTGATTTCTATAGAAAATGTCATTTTACTATACTGCGTTTACTTTGTATACTAACTAGATTGGAAAAGCAGTGGAGCGCAAGGAAAAATCCAAACTCATCAAAAAGATTCAGCGCTCTGTAAGCATCACAGACTATCCCCGTTCCACGCCATCGGAATTATTACAACCTCGCACCATCAATGACGATCGTCTGAGTCCGAGTCCAACTTCTCTTGTTGATCCGAAGGTATGTTTGTTGTCAAATTGGATCATTTACGTCAGTTGTCAGCATGTCATTCCGTACGTGGAGTTCGTTTTAAGATCAAACATTCTAGCACGATTTTAGATAGCATACAAACTAAGAATAAATAGAGGAAGATTGAATATCATCATCATCATCGTCTTCATCATGGTCTTTGCTTCACAAGAGTGACCTGGTAACTATTCAGCTAGTATCCCCCAGGGCCCTCATTTGCATCGTCTTGAGAAATAATTAAGATGAATAATTAACATAGGTAATCAGGATAATTAACATGATTAGCTAGGAAAATAAGTGCAAATTTGCAGCTATAAAATTGATCAGCTACTGATTATAGTACAGGTTATAATTCGGGATCCAATGGGATATTAACGAGGTTGGTCCCGTTGAATGAGCCAATCAATGCTGCACAGCTAAATCCACAATTTGATAAATGTTCCAGTATTTTGCTATTTTCCATCTTTGAATTTTTGTATTTCAGGAGATCGAGGCATTTGAATCTCTCGTCGGGAAACTTCTAGATGAGTTTGAGATTTCTCAAGCTCGGCGTGTGGCCCAACAGTTTGATCGTTCCACCAAAGACCTGGACATTGTTTTGGTAATGATAGATAAATTGATAAATACACCTTTTATTCGACCATTATGACCATGTTAATTGTAAGCATGAAAAGATTTACGCCCTAGATTTACAGTTTTATAATTAAAGTATAGAAGCAATTATACAAGTTTGTAGAATATCATGAAGAGCAAAACAGAACTATTGAAATTATCTGAAATTCAATGCAAAGATAGAAAAATGAAAATATGACAAGATTAGTGGAATTTAATGAGCTAAATGTGCTTATATGAAATCTAAGCGAAGTTAAACTCAAACCATTTGTGCGGCAGCATCTGAGATAGGGAGCCTGGACCCTAGTCTCAGAGATCACTGGTAACTAGAGTCTAGGAGCTAGTTTCACATGGCACTCCCATTCCAGCTTCGGCCTGACTCCTGCTAGTCATTGCTATTTGCTCGCGATACCATTAGCCACTCGTCTTGCTTATCAATCAGGATAAGTATGGTGATAGAGTTTAATGACTAACTAACATCCTTAGCTAGAATCCTTTCTTGTAGATTTCAACCTATCTTTACAGCGACCTGTATTTAATGGTCACTTGTGTCAAGAGGCCAATGTATATTTGCCCTTGAGATCGACTGGTGCCAATTTATAAATATGCACTATTGCTCCTGCAATTAACATTTTACAAATATTCTCCTAATCCTTTGACGAATTTAAACTTGACAGTTGATTGATTGAAACCAGACACGTTTCACACACCAATGTATGTTAGCGAATTATATTGTAGTGAAACCTGTCTATAACAGTCACCTGTGGGACCCAAGAAAGCGACCTTTATAGACAGGTTTCCTTTCTGTCCAGGTTCATTTCTATAGAAAGTATCATTTTAGAGTTAGGAAGGGTGGCCTTTATACACAGGTGGCTGCTCTATAGAGGTGTCCACAAATACAGGTTTGACTATACATCAGATTGACAGTGGGTTGTATTCGAATGACGTTGTTAATATGGGTTTTGATTTTTCTATCAATGACTATTCATTTGTCTTGTGCCGTTGAATATCTGGACGAGAGAGTGATGTAGAATATTTTTAAATGTGATTTTGAATTATTTTTTATAGTCGTGCATATTCCTTGCTCAAGGTTCCACATCGATCGATAATCTAAGTGAGGATGTAAAATCTGTCCTTGCAAAGACGCCAACGCTGCATCTCTTCAGTCCATCCACGACCAAACTGGAGCAGAGCGGCAGTTTCAGTAGATCAGCCAGTATCAGCAGTTTTGCAGCTAGCCCAGGACCCAGCGTCATTACTGACTGGGTATTAGTCGAAGAAATCCAAAGTGCTTTGGAAAAATTGACAACCAGATGCAAGTTTGGTCGAAAATGTTGCCAGAGAGTTCATATTTCCTTCAATGTTGCCCAGGTAAGATCAGAGGTGGCGATATCTGAATAAATTTTAATGGTTGAGGCACTGAAAAAGCTCAACTATGGAGCGAGGGGCATGCCTTTCAGAAATAGCTTCATTTAGATGTGCAGTTATCCTTCTGTCTCTCTGGTGATAGCTGAAGACAGAAGCCTTTGCTTGTTCTGTATTTCCAACATCCTTTCTTTTGCGAGGTATAAATGTTTCTCTTGCAGCTTTTGAACCTTCCTTATGCTTCCATTGTGAGTGAGCCCCCAGCTACGACACTTGGCTTGATTTTGAACAGCCAGCTGGAGCAGAGATTCATTATCTTAAAACAATTTGTCAAAGCGTATGAAGTCGGGTCAGACGAGGTAGGATTTGAAGTAACTAGTAATTTGTTAAACAAACTAAATGAAATTAAATATCATGAAGGATTACTGGGATTACTGTTCCTTGGACTCTTTTATTTATTTTTATTAAGAGGCATCAGCCATGTTGGCAAATGAACACGTTGAAATTGAAATTGTTTTTACGGTTGTAGATGAACAATTGAAAATTGCTAATCTTATTTTAGGTTGCTTTGTTTGTTGCTGATTACGTGACGGCATGGTTCAAGGCTGGAGCAGGAAATGGTAAGAAAAATAAGATTGGTCAGAGATTTTAAGGTATTTTTCTATTTTGATACCGGCTGCTTTTAAAAGCAATGTCTCCCAACATGTATGTACAGTGAAACCTGCCTATTATGATCAACTCTGGGACCTAAGGAGAATGACCTTTATGGACAGGTGGTCTTTCTGTCGAGGTTGATTTCTATAGAAAGTGTCATTTTGGGGTTATGAAGGTGGCCTTCCAGACAGGTGGCTGCTTTATATAGGTGGCCGCTACGATTTATTGCTTGCTTTTTTACAGAATCCCAAGCAGATCTTTCCAGCTACGAGCGTTTTGTCTTCTCCTCGACTCCAAACAAGGACGATATTCTGATCTTGATTCAACTCGCGGAAGACTCTTCTCAGCTTGCAAAAATATTTCTTGACGAAGCATCATTGTATCTGAAACCTGATTGTAAAGACAATGGTATGGGACAATTGCTCAATGGTCTTGGGAGTTTTGGTTATTTGTATAACTCCTTTAGTTTCCACAGAAATATTACTCCTTTTGGTTTTTCACAGAAATATAACTTCGTTGGTTTTTCACAGGACCTAGTTTTAATTTTCAGAACTGTTTCCTTTACAATGCAATAATATGGATTTTGTGTTAAGAGCTGTTGAAAGCCGTTTTATAGATGTCTACAAGGAAACATTGCTAGCATCTTGCTTGTAATAACACAGTACACTTCACATACATCATTACATTGAAAATTGAAAATCGCACATTTCTTTCGACTTGTATTTGGATCCAACTTTATAAAACGTTTTGCATGCATCGAATGCGTTCTCGCAATATGATTGGTCGAGGGCAGTGTTTGGAACTGGCGTTGGAAATGACCCAATGTCGCTATTGGTGGATCGAACAATAGCCTGTCGATGTTTCGGGGGGTATAACTGCAACTCAAATACAATTTACTACCATGGTATCACGCAATCCAAACACGCCTGAGCGTGTGGTAACCCTTTAGTATGAGAAACTTGTTTACAAAAGACCTGGCATATTATAATGCTAGCTACATAATGTTTAGACCCAAGCCATGGTTGCGTCTATAGATCCATGTTGCCATTGTTAGTGCCTCAGATGACCTCTGACCAAATAATTAAAGGCAACGATAAACCCAGTAGGCAGTCACTCTTGCACGAGTGGCTAGCAACACAGCCACAAACAGCACATCTTGCTATCGATCCTTGAACACATCGCAATTGATTTATGTGGCTGGACTTTATAGAAACGTTGTTTAAAGGCTTTGGTTATTGGCCGCTCTAGTTCATAAGGGTGGCTGTAGCTCTGTTTAGGCCACTGTGATGTCACAAGCACGACTGTTCAGTGATAGATCAAGATGAACAGTTATGTTTTGTCTCTTCTGTTCCTATGTTAGTTGTTTAAATCTCAGGTTGTAGAGCGGGCATCATCTTAAGAAAATTTCCTAAATCAGTGCTCACTTTCTTCTCTTTATAGTTCTTTCCGTTGGCGTTGAGCTCCTGATTTGTTCACATACATGTTTCACATTATCTTGCAACATGGAAGGAATTTCCGAGGTGTTAAGAGTCGCAAAGCAATGTTCTTTGATCCTGAAAGACCGAGAGATGTTCAACATCATGGTAGGTGCCCTGCACTGTGCATCCAATAACGTATGAAAACCGTTTGAAAACCATTTGAAATAACAAACAGCTTCTGAAAAGCCATGTGAATTTGAAAAACAAAACGAAAAACCGTCTTTTTTACGGGTTTCCACACAGTTTTTCATATGATTTTTATATAGATTTCACACGGTTCTAGTTCACAGTATTGTGAATGCTGATGATGAATTTCGTCATGAGCCGGCATTGTTGCCAGCCCGTTGGCGACCATGTTGTACGCCCGCTCTGAGTGTCATTGGGTGACATGGAGGGGTGGAGGGATGTGAAGTTGGCCATTTGTAGTATAAGTGTGATGGCAGGTAGATCAGTCCACCGTCTGAGGCCATCAATCCAGCAAGTTTGCAGCTGGCCAAGGCCGCGTCTACCACCAGTGGGCATTAGTGTCAGCAGGCATTCGGCAATGAATGTGAATACTTTGAATGCTGGCATCCTTGTAATCCAGCTAGTCAGTAACGTTATTATCTTATATACAGGCATCAGTGCAAGCAACAAT
>OFHS01002123.1:7365-22972 GCA_900245855.1 Calvadosia cruxmelitensis
ATAAATAAATTAAATAAATTATCATAAATTAAGTAATATTCATTATTCTTCATTGTACCTGTTATGTGGATACATTATATGTCAAGTCGAGGAACTCAATAGAGATAATCCATTGGCATAATTATTATGTTAGACAGTTACAATGAAATCGCATAATCAACAAACGGTGACGACTCACTTGTCTTGCGATTCGATATAGATGTGGAGATGCGGCTCGAAGCATTTCGAAATCACACCGACAAATCGAGATGACTTTTTACTAGCCTGTGAAAAAAGTATAAAATTAATCTTATTTTTAATCACCCTTATGGTAAACAATCATCTGCGACAAAGACCATTTTCGGAAGCTAACATTTTGGAAAAAGCAAGTGCATTATGGCGAAGGTTGATGTCTCTGATTTCGGAATACGGTCGGAGAAAGCTGGATTTGATACTGATGCAGATTTCTTCAAGCTGCGCTACTTTGCTTACAAATATGATTCTCGTTAATATTATGAGTCAGAAACCCAGTTTCTTCGCTGTTTTAGACAGTCAACATGCCCCAAAATGCAGTTGTTTTCCCATAATGGTAGCTCGTGAAAAAGGTCTATTTCTGAGGCACAAGTAAGCCACAAGTATGATAATGTGTTAACCTTGCGTTAACAAATTATTTCCTGTTTCAACTCAAGGTCACGTCAAATGTTTGCAAATTCATGCAGCCACACAAATAAAGAGGAAACACCAATGGCGTAAGGATCGAATATCAGGTTTGATTTTCAAATATATCTGTCGATCGTTAACACTGCAGACTTAATAAAATTAAAGGCTAAAAATAAAAATTACATAAACATTAAATAAAAGGCTGAAAATGGCTCGCATGCAGGCTGGTGGTTTTCTAAAGTCTCACTGTCTCATAACAAACTTCTCGAGTATTACCAGGCTACAACGATAGCTACTCATTAATATTTATCTGCTACACAAAAATGTTCTCCAGTCGTTGAAATCCAATTGTCAGTAGCGTAGTAAATTCGATTCGATTAATGACCCGACTCGCCATCGAACAATGTCACTGCTACGCGTCTTATCTCCAGGCATGGGTTGATTCGCCAAACTAGCTTTGTTGAGTTGCTTCGTTTAATTGTCCTGCATTTCTTCTTGTGATACTGTTTCCTCGATCTGTCCTATTGAGTTGGAAAGGGCTACTAGTACCCTGAGCAGCCATGGAAACCAGTCTTGCAGAGCAGCTCGTTCGGCCGTTAGGGAAGCATCGGTGGGCGTAGCCCGTTGCCAGTGCTCGCTTCACTGGAATAGGACAGACGTCACACCTACATCCATTCCCTAGCTGTATCAGTAAAGGAATATTAATTAATAACTGAATTTAACTGCATGCTTACATCGTCTACTTGAGCTGGATCCGATGAGACAAAGCGCTTGGCAAGAAATCCCTCAAACGCTGTAGTCCGTTGAATCGCAAACAATAGAAGTTTCACATCAATATCTGAAGCACGGGCGCCAAGAATCTTGTCAAGTTCTTTCCTACACGAAGAAAAACACCAGGCTCACAAATATTGACATTCATCATCATCANATAAATTATCATAAATTAAGTAATATTAATTATTATTCATTGTACCTGTTATGTGGATACATTACATGTCAAGTCGAGGACCTCAATAGAGATAATCCATTGGCATAATTATTATGTTAGCACAACTAGACAGTTACAATAAAATCGCATAATCAACAAACGGTGATGACTCACTTGTCTTGCGATTCGATATAGATGTGGAGATGCGGCTCGAAGCATTTCGAAATCACACCGACAAATCGAGATGACTTTTTACTAGCCTGAGAAAAATATAAAATTAATCTTACTTTATAATCACCCTTATGGTAAACAATCATCTGCAACAAAGACCATTTTCAGAAGCTAACATTTTGGAAAAAGCAAGTGCATTATGAGGAAGGTTGATGTCTCTGATTTCGGAATACGGTCGGAGAAAGCTGGATTTGATACTGATGCAGATTTCTTCAAGCTGCGCTACTTTGCTTACAAATATGATTCTCGTTAATATTATGGGTCAGAAACCCAGTTTCTTCGCTGTTTTAGACAGTCAACATGCCCCAAAATGCAGTTGTTTTCCCATAACGGTAGCTCGTGAAAAAGGTCTATTACTGAGGCACAAGTAAGCCACAGGTATGATAATGTGTTAACCTTACGTTAACAAATTATTTCCTGTTTCAACTCAAGGTCACGTCAAATGTTTGCAAATTCATGCAGCCACACAAATAAAGAGGAAACACCAATGGCGTAAGGATCGAATATCAGGTTTGATTTTCAAATAATCTGTCGATCGTTAACACTGCAGACTTAATAAAATTAAAGGCTTAAAATAAAAATTCCATAAAAATTAAAAGAAAGGCTGAAAATGGCTCGCATGCAGGCTGGTGGTTTTCTAAAGTCTCACTGTCTCATAACAAACTTCTCGAGTATTACCAGGCTACAACGATAGCTACTCATTAATATTTATTTGGTCAGTAGCGTAGTAAATTCGATTCGATTAATGACCCAACTCGCCATCGAACAATGTCACTACAACGCGTCTTATCTCCAGGCATGAGTTGATTCGCCAAACTAGCTATGTTGAGTTGCTTCGTTTAATTGTCCTGCATTTCTTCTTGTGATACTGTTTCCTTGATCTGTCCTATGGAGTTGCTACTAGTACCCTGAGCAGCCATGGAAACCAGTCTTGCATAGCAGCTCGTTCGGCCGTTAGGGAAGCATCGGTGGGCGTAGCCCGTGGCCAGTGCTCGCTTCACTGGAATAGGACAGACGTCACACCTACATCCATTCCCTAGCTGTATCAGTAAAGGAATATTAATTAATAACTGAATTTAACTGCATGCTTACATCGTCTACTTGAGCTGGATTCGATGAGACAAAGCGCTTGGCAAGAAACCCCTCAAACGCTGTAGTCCGTTGAATCGCAAACAATAGAAGTTTCACATCAATATCTGAAGCACGGGCGCCAAGAATCTTGTCAAGTTCCTTCCTACATTCAAGAAACACACGAGGCTCACAAATATTGACATTCATCATCATCATCATCATCATCATCATCATCATCATCATCATCGTGTGTGTATTTGATAGAAAAAGCATCAAAACAATACACGTATAGAAGGCAGAATACTGCACTAATACTATGCGGTTATACATTATAAAATATGTGTAGCTATAATTTAGACTTAAAAGACGCTATTGAATTGGAATTTACATTTCAATCGTCATCATCATGTTTATTTTCAAAGGGGCACTTGATAAGTCTGCGACTTCTCTAACTCAGAACCCTCCTATCAATTTCACATTAAAACCATTGCAAAATGTAAGACATCATACAATACATTGAGAAAGTGTCTAATATCGATATAATATACGCTTTAATAGGATGATAAATGCGCTTAACAGGACGATTTGGTTGAACTTGAATGAGACTTGTGAACAAACAATACAATGGTGTAACAATTGTTTATTTACTTATTTACATTACTGACCTTTCAGTGCCACATAGCAATAACAAATTTAATCAGTACAAAAATATACTTGATCAAGTAGAAGGGGAAGTGAAAAGTAGAACAGTTTCCACTTGCATTTGCTACACTTTACAAATACCAATTGTCCTTATTAGAAGGATGGCGAATTCAATTGACACAGGAAATAATAAAAGTAACATTTTGATCATGTTTGGCAGTGTTCATTCATATAATTGAACCTATGGTAATAGTCGTTCAGCAGTCAATCGCAAGAGAAATTCTCTTGGTTCCCATGGATACCACCATGTCCCGTTTCTACAGTAAAAAATGAGCCATCAACTAAAGTGAAACGTTGAATCTCACCTCGTGATCTCACAAAAACCCCAACTCATGTGTTCTTCAACACGCCAATCTGACGGAAACGTCCCTTGGAAATCCTCCTCGAATGATATGAGTACTCGCTTCATCCACGAATAACGTCGATCGACTTTGTCAATCCAAGCCACCTTGATTTAAGAAATATAAAACGGTGTCAGTGTATCACACTCTGATATAAGCAGAGTACGTAGTGAGACTTGAAAAAAGCATAATAAAAACATCAGCGACATATATACTAAAATATGTATATGGGACTTGAGATTTTGTCCTGGGCTATTCTTTAGCCTTGGTACATATCCAAGACCCTTTATTTTCATTGGGACGTCTGAGTCTGGAAATGATACCACATCATCTCAAGCATCGAACTTTACTAATCAGTTTCATATTAGTGACCTCTTTAACGTCAAAATGAATGCACAACCAGAAAAATCCCTTGCTAATGACAAAACCATTTGAACAACAGCAAAACGTGAGACCACACACTTACATCAAAGCTTTCATTGAAGACATTCAGATAATCAGCCAGTTGAAGTTTAACAAACCAATTTAACAGCTCAGATCTAAACAGAAAAAAAAATAGATCAGATTCCAATCCAAAAGAAAACATTATCTGCAAGAATGATAAGACGGGAAACTCAACACTGACTTGAACTTTGAATCGAGCACAGAGACGACTCTGCAGGCATCTGCCAAGCGACGGTTTGTCTCCGGTGAGACCTACAACAGTAAAGGCATGGATGGAATAAGTTCATGTACGGTATCTACAAAGTTGTCCTAATAAGTGCAGTTAGTTCTTGACACACAGATATTACAAAGTAGAACCATAGTTGTCTACAGGGGCAGACATCAAGGGATGAAAGCGGGCAACTGCTCCCTAAACAATATATTTTTTATATATTTTCTAGAGTTCTAGCTTCATTTCAAAATAATACGTAATTTTTTACTATTTTCTCTCCTTTTTCTATCGAAATGCCTACAGTTACATCATTCGTAGTTCTGAAGAATCAAATAAACTGGTCTTACAATTGATGCAGTAAGCTGAGACTGTGATATATTTCAAAACAAATCCAGGTAAGCATGACCAAGGACCCCTTTAGACATTATAGAACCTTTCTTCCATTCTTGCATCCCAGATAGTTTACTACGCGTCCATCCTGCCTCTCTGAAAACTATGTGCTTCAAAACATTACCAAAACAAAAAACAAGACTTCAGAAGATCTCACCTTGACACCTTGGACAGACAAGGCATCTTTGAAATCAGTAAGGATCTGAGTGCCAAGTTCACTTTGCAACGCTGTAACTCTACAAAAAAGCAACGGATCAGAATAATGTAAGTTGAGAACATGTCAGCAAATAATTGACCTCTCTGATTTAGGATGACACCAGAAAATGGCGTTGTATAAGCCCATTCAACCATACTATTTCTTTATGATGGTCAATTTCAAGGATTATTCTTGGCGGTCAAAATTGTCGATTTCAGCTCAAAAAGACATGACTATAGTAGCTTTAATCTCAAAATGTATCAGGACTGCACTTGATCAATTAATCTATATTATGACCACGAGCTGATCAGCCAATGTGATACAAAATTAATGTCAACAGTGCCTTAGTAGAGTCGCCTTTACATGAATAGGTCAACCGCAAAAAGAAATGAATACATTACATAAGCAAGACCAGTATATACATAACTACAGAGAGAAATATGCAAACAATTTCCTACCTGTCAGCTAGCTGACAAATTTGAGGAATGCTAAAGTACTTCTTGAAATGATCAAGGACATTCACAACCCCCTGGAGAAGATTTGCAGCTTCACCATAGCGACGCGTCTGTGTGAGGGACCTACGGAAGCAATCAAAAGACATACACATTATTAAATACAAAATTAAGCCCGAGCCACACCATCGCTAAAATAGGTGTGAGTTGCAAGCTACAGTGGATACAAGCACTTGCTTGGCCTGCCACACTCTCGCTTGCTTCGTTGGCGAGCAATCGCACTTGCATTTTCATCCGGGACATTGTTCATGAAAGTGACCAATCAGAGTCGTGTTGAGCTGTGCATGCAGAGTGAGCATCAAAATTTTGGCTCGCCGCGGGAGTAGCTCGGGCTTTTTGTTCTGTCCATTGCTGCTCGCAACTCGCCTACGTTTTCGCAAGATGTGTCCGGGGATAAATTGTTGAGGTATTATTTTGGTCCCAGTTTGCCGTTTGGTTTCCTTGACAAATGTCTGTTTGAAGTTATAATCAATCCTTTTTGCAAAACAATATAAATGTTTTAATCGATAGTGATTACTCAAAATTACAATTGATTGCACGAAAAACAATGATGCATTAATTGATTGGGTCCATTTCTATCTATGAATATTTATATTTCAATGGTTTAGGATACTAATTTGAGATTGTCAGAAACTAATGTCCTCTACTCACACCAAAGTGTCAACTCCTCCAACAAGCATATGCAAATGGTTGAGTGTTGTGATTGATGTTGTCAGGTGACGTTTTGCGTGGTCCAGTTGTTTGATGTCGCGTGTGATCTCCTTGACCTGTGACAGAACAAGCAAACGATAAGCTGATTACATGTTTGAATGTGTACAGTGGTGTTCATTTAATTGACCAAGTGAAGTCCTGATGCATTTTGGGATTTAAACTACTACAGTCACATGTTTATGAGCTGAAGTCAAGAATTTTGAGAGCCGAGCACAATTCTTGAAATTGACCATCATAGAACAGAGTATGGTTGAATGCATATCGAACAAAGCAATTATGTGGGGTCATCACGTGTGGCAGAGGTCAACTAGTTAACATAAATCCCAAAATGCATTGAGACTGCACTTGGTCAATTATCATAATTAGAAACCAGTCACCCTACAATGCTGTTGTCAACATCGAACAAATACGTTTAAGTCAAATATCCATGACATCATCACCTGGCAATCAATGGACCGAGCGCAGTCCCAATGCATGGCGGGATACACTTGTTTTTAGGCACGTGGTTTTGAGCTGAAATCTACAACTCTGACAGCCAAGAACAATCCCTGAAATTGACCATCATTGGAAAGAAGACGGCTGATTGCGTTTCAAACAAAGCATTTTTCTGGTGTCTTCACCTTTGGCAGAGGTCAAATCACTTATATACCGACATGCAGCGGGACTGCGCATGGCGGAATGAGATGAACCAGGACATAGTATGATTGTATTGTGTGGTGTATTGAGCGTTGATTTCTTTTTCTTTGATGCAAATTTGTTGTATGCGTTTGAATGTAATCAATGAAATATTTTATGTCATAAGTGCATCAAGGAGCAGTGGGACTTAGAGAACAGGCTATATTGTCATTAATAACAAGAATTATGAAGATTGATGCCATGACTTGTGATTGCGTACCATTTGCTCTGAAAGGTCTGCCTTTCCTTTGATATCTTTTATCTTCTCAAAGAGATCGTTGATTGAGCTCTTGGCTTCTTCAAGGGCCTAGAAATAACAAAACCGCAACTTCAGTAAAACTCTGTTCCAAAATGAATATGATTTGTCAAACATGAAATGCACATTTTACCTACCAGTTTTCCATCGTGTCCAACATCTGTCTGAGTTCGAACCGCAACTCGTATCTCGTCGTCCAATTTCCTAAAATCAAGACAAACATTTATGGCTAAACAAGAAATGGCATAATTGCACACAGCGTTGGAACAACACTGATGGAGGCGCGTACAAAGTATGCGAGATTTGAAGCTGAAAGCTTAAAGGAGGGTTGCTAAAAGGCACACAGAGCTTAGTAGGCCTATCCCGTCAAATTCAGTTGATGTCACATCGAATTAAGCCTCTTCTAGATTATTATCTACTTGCCATATTGGTTTTGCTAGTCCATTTCTATAATCCAACTCACTGTATGTCCCACTATTTGTTGTAACAAAGAACAGTGATCACAGTACTGCGAATTCAGACAAATGGGCCCCACCTTATTAAACAAATTCAACGATCACTACATGAAATACAAGTATCAATTCAAGAATGCAATCAAGAAAATAATTAGTAATGACAGAAGTCATAAAAATTAAGCAGAAGTGTAAAAAAAATTAATGCGAATTAAATAGAAAAGAATGATAGGTATCAAGAAACGGAAAAAACTTGTAAATAAACCAGCAACATTTCACATTGTAAAATAATTTGTATTCACCGCTTATATATCTGAAATATACTACTATCTGTCTATCTATCTATCTAATTGACATAGATAAAAAATCCAAACTTCAACACATACTGACCTGATTCTCAGCTTGATTCGATTGACAACATCATCAATATTAGCGAGTGACTGAAATGTCGAATAATATTGGAATATTAACTACACTACTACATTGATTACACAAAATACATTTCTCGTCACGATCTCGATACCAAAATATTGATGTCATTTATAAAAAAATATCTTATTACAATTACAGTCAAACCTGTATTAGCGGCCACCTCGAAAGAGCAGCCACCTGTGTCTAAAGGCCACTCTTCATATCTCCAAAATGACACTTTCTATTGAAATCAACCTGGATAGAAAGGTCACCTGTCTATAAAGGTCATATTCATCGGGTCCCAACGGTGGCCATTATAGACAGGTTTCACTGTATGTCACTAAAATAGGTAGTGAAATTGCAATAGTAACAAATAAAGATGTTAAAAACAGATCTTCCCGACTTGACTTGACAAAGACTTAACGTCTCAATGTAATAGGAGTACAATTCCAAGTAACGCAAAATCTAACCTAGACCAAGATACAGTGTAACCCGCTTAAGCGCAATTAGTAATTTGCCAACGATATCCTTTGCTCTTATTAGGAAATGTGCTTATCAGGAATCGGTTAAGAGAGTTTGCACTGTACACGCATTAATTAAAATATAATAAATTGTTTACAGGTAAACGGGTTTTTCGCTTATCTGATTTGCGCTTAAACGTGTTATACTGTATCTCTAATTATAGACAAAATATCAGATTATGGCTCACTTTGACAGAATTTAGAAGAACATTGCTTTCTTTAAAGCAATTGGGCTGACACATTCCTTTAGTCATCCAACCACCCTAAATGCATTATATTTACATCGATCTCAGCACAATCAAATCCAATGCAAAAATAAGCACTACATACAAGTTAACCACTAGTCAATTAAGTCCACCACATGGAAAACCGGAAATTTTCTAGAACACTACAACAATATCTTGGCAACTAACCTGTTCCGTTGGGAAAAGGGAGTTAATATAGTCAATGGGATTGAAGTCTTTCTTGTCCAATGGATCAATGCCAGAGATTACCTGCAAGCGAAAAAAATGTTTATCGTAAAAAATCATATGCATAATAATGACGAATGGATAAATCTGTAAGCTTGCTGGACGCACTTGAAGTTAAACGATACACTACAGAGACTATATTCATATAGTCGGCTCAATTTGTCATGGATTGGTCTATTACAAGTAATAATGGAACATCAAAAAGCAAAAGTATGTTACAGTCAAACCTGTATTAGCGGCCACCTCTATAGAGCAGCCACCTGTTTATGAAGACCACTCTCCATAACCCCAAAATAATTCACTCCTTTCATTTAAGCTTAGTGGGGCAATGGCATAGTTGTCAATCTGATACAGTCAAACCTGTCTTAGCGGGCACCTCTATAGAGCATCCACCTGTGTATAACGGCCGCTCCTCATTAACCCCAAAATGACACTTTCTAGAGAAATCAACCTGAACAGAAAGATCACCAGTCTATAGGTCATCTTTCACCGGTCTCAAAGGTGACCATTATAGACAGGTTTTACTGTAGTTTGAAAGTGCAATCCAGAAACGTTGCACAGAATTTGATTTAACCACCTTCCTCCAGTCCATTTCTTGGAACTTTCCAGATGGTTTGCAACTAGCCAAACATGATCTACTTGCGCAGACATTTATCCTCAATGCCAACAACTCTGAGTAAACTGATTTTCATCCAACCACGTGCAATACATTTTTTTAAGACACAGGACTAATACAAAACTATTGCAGATCACTTGACACTAGAACAATACAACATGCAACGCATATGAAACTGTGACGCCACAATACTTGACACCTTACATGACACCAAAGATATCAGATTTGAAAAATGAAGAATAGGCACAAACCTCGGAGATAGCTTCTTCAACGTCAGGAGGATATTCTACAAGGTGGATGGTGCCGTCGATCTCAAACTCGGAGCTCAATTCGTTGCCAATTGCAGTCCCTTTCGGTGGGTCACTTGATTTATCTTCATTGTTAGACATTGTTATTTCAACAGAGTCACCTGAAAATCACATCTAATTGAGTAAATGTGTTGTCTAAAATTTATTAGACATTAAATATGTACAATGTACCAAGTGCCACTCATCAATTGTCAGCTCAAATTATAAAGCACTGAGTCCATGGCTGCATGACGCCCAAATGGAAAACGTGTATGTTACGCCGGATTAATCTGGCGTACAGCTCACTGAAAACTAGGTAGTGACGTACTTTGACAACAAATTCTGGCGCAAACTCCGGCGTATGAATTACAGGTTTTCCAGTCGGGCATGACGCAGAAAATATAATGGGACAGTCCTGAGTGGAATTTATGTACTGCGCGGCGGAGATGGCCTGTTGAATCTGCAGCCGCGCAGATTCCGAGAATTAAGCTCAGCTGCAGACATGTTCATCAGAGAAACATGCTCTGTCTGCGCAATCCTTGCTGTAACTCTGTTATTCAAGCTGATAACCAAGTTTGGACCGCGCATTTTAGTCACATCAACGAGAGGCCAAACACGCAAACTCTTCTGGAAAATTTTTCTCCGCTGCGAAAAATACAAAGATTCCAGTCTGGGGACAGTCCATGGTACTTTCTTGTTTCTTCTGGTGAAAATAGGCTCCACAGTCCAGATTTAATTCTTCGCCATTTTGCCTCGGAATAGCCTCGGAATATCTTGGTTTTGAATTCTATAATTCTCTTCTTCTACGCAGTACGCACAACAAATACCTACGTTATGCTGTGTTGCATAGTCCTAGTCCCCTAGATTAGTACTACTGCTGCGGAGTGCGGCACCCGACACCCGTTACGTGGTTAAAACTGATGCCCTAGGTCTACTACCTAGCGCTAGATCTACAAGGCCTACCAGCTCTACCTAGCTCTATTACCTAGCTCTACAGGCAGACGGGCTGATGCAGCCGGTCAGCCGCCTTATCTCACTCGGCTCACAGTCCAGCTCACTGCCCACTCCCAGTGCTTACCTTTGTGCTGTTGACCTGTTGTCATTTGTCTTGCAAGAATTCCTAGCCCAGCAGCCAGCCTATTGGACTACATTTTATCCAAAATGTCAATTTTATACGCTAGCAAAGAGAAATAATTCGTATTCAACTTTAAGGCAACTTTGGCAAAGGATAATACGGCAATGACTCGATGAGCAGTCAGAGCAGAGGTCAGATCAGCAACGCCAAAGAACTGAAAGAAGGTTTCGTGGAAGATTTTGTAATTATGTCTGCAATATTGGCGTTGCCTCGCACGAATTAAAGCAGAACGAGACACAACAACAACAAATTACAACTTTGCCGGCGTTTTCAACACTATCAATCTCTTCTTGCCTTCTTTCGGAAGAAACACAAGAAACTCAGTCATGAGAGAGAGCCTGCATGTAATGAAACAGCTTTTTGAAGCCTTCATACTCATGCAACTCTGCGTTTTTCGGTGCTCTTTATCTGAGAAATGCTTCGGCCGTCCTGTCGTGGTAACATTCTCACAGTCTGCAGCGATGGCAGCTAACTCAAACAGAAAATCACGCTATGGCGAAGGATACAAAACGTTATCTGTAGAAGGCATCGACTTAAGCAATAGATGTTTGATATCTGTTGTTGGTTCTGCTAATAAGGTAGGATATAAATGTATTCACAACTCTGCAATTCTATTGTTTGAATGAATTATTACGGAGCAATTACTGTAAATTACTATTGTTTACAATTTAGTTACTTTTCAGTTTTTGACAATACTTAAGCGTGGCCGATTTTAAGATACAATATGCTTCAGAGCATCAAATATGCACGGCAAAATCCTCAACAGACGGTAAATTGCCATTCTCAGCCATGATCAAAGCTATTTCGCAGGCTCCATTTCTCTTCGATTTGGCGAAAATAGTACCAAGTCTCAATTGTGCGAGTAAGTGCCACTTAATCGAACAATGTAGACTGGGTAAATTTAAGAACTTACTAGGTAGATAGACATGAAGTATGATGTCTAAACGAAAAATAGAATATTTTATTAATTGTATCTTTCTGTTCAAGTGATTATGGCTTAATATATCATAATATCTATCTAGCAGTCTATCTAAATTTTACTTTACTTTCTCTTATCATCATCTAAATTTTCTATTTTATTGATTCAGCCCCATCATTGTGACAAAGTCTCAAATCAATGGTGTCACTCACAAAGAGAAGATATGGTGTGCGACAGAGAATTTGTGCAAGATCGTTCAAAGATGGGAGACAATATGGAGCTGATATATGTCAATACATCTTTAGCTCTAAATTGGGAATGGGTATGCTATATTTTTAATATGGCACTGTCCAACTGCCAAGAATAATGCCAGTTATAACCGTTTACTTAACAACTATATAAGCATGCTCCGCTATCTCCAAAGGTCGCAACATGAACACTGAGGCGGCGTGCTGTACAGTTGCTTCATGTTTGGTAGAGGCTGCACAAAAATGAGGATCCAGGTGGCGATCATTTGAAAATTGAAGTTCGGATCCGGACAGCAAAACACTTCGAATTCATTGTTATAATGTAATTATTTATATAGAATTTCATTTATTAATTTTTTTAATTAATTAATTTATTTATTTATATATATATATATATATTATTGAACAGTGAAATTCTTGGCAATCCATATTTGATAATCTTTCTACCATTTCATTTCAGATTCAGTTTCAAATCAAAAGAAATCTATCTGCGCTGGTTGTCCTACTGATGAATGATAAAGCTTACATAACGGTATGCAAAACCTCAGCATTGTAAGCCAACAAACAGAGTATCAATTGATCAATCAATTAGTAATTAATTAATTAACAGTAATTACTTAAATACTGAAAAATATTATTAATAAGTAATTAGTTCCACAATGAAAATAACACAGTGAGTGAAGGTCTGATATAAATATGAATATGTAAATGCTATACCATATATATGTCTCATTGGCACACGTAACACCTCTGTGTGACGTCCTAAGAAGGATCCCTAATGATTGTATGTTGAGTTTGAAATGTGGGGAAGATGTAAGAGACTGCATATTGAGGGCCAATTGTTCGAATCGCTGAGGTGCTTGACCCAAGGGAACAGGGTCAATGGGATCAAATCCCACCTTGGTCCAAAAATGTTAATTGAACTTTACTAATTGTTACAAACAGTACCCCTCTCATTAAAATCGATATTTCAAATGTGAGTAGAAATTGGTGAGAAAATACAATCAGCAATTGTAAGACCTTTACAATGCGTAATATACTAATCTGAAATCTGAGATATCAACCTCCAAGAGTCGACTTTCAAGAATTATTTCTATCAGGAAGGAGGTCAAAACACGTGTCAGATGGTTGCACGCTTTCTATAATCATTCTGCATTTCAAAAGAACAAATCATATGTAGAAAACAGTACTAGCAATCCAAACACGTGTTGACTAGCAACAATCTCAGCTTACATTAACTGAATTCAGGTGAGATAATTACGTAGCCTTAACGGTGATCAAATTATGTCATAAATATTCAATTCAGAGTATTTTATACAATTGGACTGTTCGATTTATTAGGAATCATTGCCGATTACATTATTTCGAGCACAGGAAATCATGTTATATTTTCTACTCAGATTTAAGGTGTGTTCGGCATATATAATATTTTTCTATGGTCCAACAGTTCTAGCTCTACTTGATATGCTGATTTCCTTGAAGTTGATTTTCTACTTTACTTATAGCAGCAAGAAGTTACTTCTGATGGACTACCAATTGTACTGATTGAAGCACAGGAAGCCAACGAAGTCTATTCTGCCTTAAAATTGTATGTAGCCATGGTTTAGTTTAAGGCATGTATGATGTTGATGTCTGCTTAGAAGTTAAGATGTGATCTAGCTCTGACTGACTTTGATATTTGCAATTACAGATGGGATCAATACTCTGTCAGTATTGACATTTCAACAGTGAACTACTCCTCTTCTGAAGACCGCAAACCAGTTGTAAGTTGATCTCGGTATCTTGATGCAGCACTTTCTTTACTGCTCAGAAATGCATGTAAATATATTAAAACGTTTAATGTTTGGATAGGAGCTTATATTCAGATATGTTGAACCCGCTGTAATGCAACATTCGTAATGTGTGATATTACACCCTGTAGTGCTCCTAGAATTTTCCCAGCCCAGAGGCTGCCTTCCATGGCCCTAAGTAATATTATATTCCTAAATTGGATCTGGGGGCCGACCTTCCTTGATGGAGGCCACCTGTGATCCATCAACCTTGGGGGATACAATCCTCTGTTCCCCCACTTGTGTCATCCCTGCCTACATACCATACCATGAAAGCATTGAACTAACAAATTCTCAATCACAAAATCACAACGGCATCTTTACTGAAAAAGTTCCATTCAAACCTGTATTAGTAACCGTCTCTACAGAGCAGCCACCTGTGGATGAAGGCCAACAGTACCACCACGCTTCAAGTCACATGCGAACTAAACTCTATTTCCGTCAACCTTCTCTTCACATCACTGGCCTCGTATTTACGAGCATCGATCGGGCGTTACAGGTCACTCTTCATAGCCCCAAAATGACTCTTTGTATAGGAATCAACCTGGACAGAAAGGTCACCTGTCTGCAAATATCATTTTTCTTAGGTCCCAGCGGTGACCGCTACAGACAGGTTTCACTGTATTTAGGTTCAACATTGTCTTATCAATCCGAATTTTTACAGACTAGGCTTATGACTTGAGACTTATACCATTTATCCACTAACACATCAATCAAGTGTTGATATAATTATTCCATGTCAATCACTTGTGTTTGACTTCATCATCTCACGATTATTCAGATGAGTCCTGCTAAGGCTTTGCTTTTCTGGGGAACGTGTGGTCGTCCGGTTGGATGGGACAGTCTTGTATGCCTGAATGAAAGTGGTCAAGTTGAAGATGTAAGTGATATTGTAAAGAGTACAGTTCAACCTGTGATGAGTGACCACCTGCCAAGAACTCATCTGTATGTGATCTAATTAAGGTTGAACAAATACAATTATTTATAGTAGTCAATCAGCTGGGTTAAAAAGATGTTTTTAATGGAATAATGGTTCCCTATAAATGATTGACTCAAGGACAAGGCAGTTTACTGTGTTACTCCGAGTTTTATGCAAGGGCGCTCATCAAACTGCTGTATTCAGAAATAAAGATAAATTTCCACCTTTTATATACATACATGACAGGCGTTGGAATCGGTTCTAATCGCTTTTAGTTAACAAAGTACAGTGAAACTTGCCTATAACGGTCACCTCTAGGACCTGAGGAAAATGGCCTTTATAGACAGGTGGCCTTTCTGCCCAGGTTGATTTTTATAGAAAGTATCATTTAGGGTTATGAAGAGTGGCCTTTATACACAGCTGGCTGCTCTATAGAGGTGGCCGCTAATACAGGTTTGACTGTATGATGTCCTATTGTTTCTCATTTATGTCA
>OFHS01002124.1:0-14807 GCA_900245855.1 Calvadosia cruxmelitensis
TATTGATTATATCTTGAAGTTTGAGCAAGAACCTATTTGTTCTCATTTGAGTCACTTAACAAGGAGAACATTACAACTATGGTGAAGCGAAAGCAAGGAGAGAAGTTGCTTGTCAAATGGCACTGCTGCTTTTCGAGACTCTGAAAATAATGAACTAAACTTCAAAACTGTAACCACTCTACTATTTTACCATTGTTTCTTGCTTACTTTGCAAGAGTCTGCCTCAAAGTGACATTTACAATACTCACGAGTCACGACCGCTCGATTGTCGAATTTGCAGATTCGAATTTGGAATGACGAAGTTGCTTACCCTGATTTGAAATCAAATGTGCACGTATTGTTTTTCTGCCTAGTCTGAATTATAGTTGCCAAGAGATGGACTGATGGGCAGATAAGCGTTTGAAACACTGAAGCAAATTCCTGTGATCAGTTTGAGTCTCGGTTTGGGAAACAGGTTTATTGTCCATTTACGCTAATTTACTAGAAAGGCGATGCCCTGAATTTGAGTGTAAAACCAACTTGTTGTTTTTTCTGCTTGTCTTGTTGTTAAATGAATCCCTGCGTGATTTGGGAATTTAGCAAAAATACTTTTACTTTTCTGAGAAAAGTACTTTTTTGGCATGGTACTTTTTACCTTTTACTTAAGTACTTTTCTCATCGAGTACTTTTTACTTTTACTTAAGTACTTTTTTGCCATTTACTTTTACTTTTATTTAAGTACAGAATTACAGTACTTTGCTGAACACTGGTAATTACTAATTAACTACATGATAAATTACTTTTCAAGACACTGTTAATTTCTATTAAAAATACTTCGCCTTGCAAAGTAATTTATCAATTATTAATTAATTTGGAATTTACTTGACAATTCAATCAACAATAATTGCCCAAGCACAGTCCTGATACAGATTTAAAGTGACACACATTACAGTTGCATGTTTTAAGCTGAAATCAATGCTATAATGTATGGCAGAGGTCAACTAGCATAAATCCCAAAATGCACTGACTAATGCTGTGGGCTCTCGTTACATTTGGAGGAACTTTGGCCGCAATTGAATAAATTAAACGGTATGCAACTTTTTGTGGACTTACAAAAGTGAAGGAATGAGGAAAAATTCTGTTTTGAGAAAAGCAAAGTTCCTTACTGAGTTGTTTGAATGTAACGATTTGCAACTCAACATTACGTACATGTAGCTACATTTACATATCACCTTATCAGAAATTAACAATAATGTCAATTAGTCAATTACAAGTAATTTGTATTGAAATGAGTGCTGTACTTTGGAATAACAATGACAATTACCAAATGAAATACCTTGACGGAAGACCTGTCTAGCTCCCTGACAACGTTGTCATCAAAGCAAAACCATTTGCCTGCAAGTGCTACGTCGCAGTATGCCGTGTAGTGGCCACATTCAAAACTACCATAGTGATTGACCGTTGCATAGAGATTGTAGGTTGCGCGTTCTTCCGTAGCACGACTCAGGCTTGTTCTCGAAACATGCAAATTTTGCAGTGGGAAATTAACAGTTGTCTGCAGCTTGTTATGCCAAATCCCATTGGACGAGAACCTAAAATAAGAGAAAGAGATTTCGACAACAGAAGTAAGGACACATCATGGACTGTCTTGCACCATAACTTGCTAAAACTACATACAGCCAAACTTGTATTAGCGGCCGCCTCTATAGAGCATCCACCTGTCTATTTAAAGGCCACTCTTCATAACCCCAACATGACACTTTGTATAGAAATCAACATGGACAGAAAGGCCAACTGTCTATAAAGGTCATTTTATCTGGTCTGAAAGGTGACCATCATAGACCGGTTTCACTGTATTACTAAGACAGAATTGACCTCCCGTTAACATCACAAGTGGGAAGGAAGCACGTGGCTGACCATGGTACTATAAAAACCAGGATCCTGGGAGTCTAGCTCCTTGCAGGCTATCAGACAATCAGAGGGAAATAGGTGGCAAAATTAGTTTCACGAAATCTTCACACCTAAACAAGGTTCTAAAGCGAAATGTAGCACTTAGTCACCAAACAAAGTCTCATTTTATGGTGATAATCCCTGACTGAAAAACCTTGCGGATGACTATGAAAGACTGCGCAGAGAAATCAGATGGCAAAAGAATGTTCAATGAATACTTAATATAACAGAATTGTGTGTCCTGCTGTTAGTCTGAAAGGAAATCCAAATATCAATATCTAACCTTCGGCTAGCTTCTCTGGCGACAGAAACAAATGGCTGCTTTCAAATGAAGTGTACATGTTGAATTTCAAAAGCCAAACCGGGGCATAACATAGAAGTGAACTTTTAGAGCGGCATTAGAGGAAAAACAGGATAGTTTCCAGGCAATTCTTTAGATCATTTGAAAGAGGAGAGTACCATGAACATAGTATTGGCATGAGTAATGAAAAGACTGAAGATGTTAACTTCCGCACATATTTAACAAGCAGTACAGCAGTTCTCCATTATTTGACGCCATATCAGTCATCAGGCTTCAGGCAGACAGACAGAATTAGTATTACGTATAATTATTGTGGATTAAAATATCAAATCAAATGGAATCTGATTAACTGGCTTTATTGATGACAGCTCATGAATGCATTCAATTGGCAAATGCGAATCATAATGCAGGACCACTTCCAGTTCGACATCTATGCAAGGAGACTTTCATTGGATGTTGGGCTTCTGTTTGAAGCAGAAATCAGTGCAGATTGGAAGTCTCACCTCTTCAGCTGGATGATCAGAATAGGTGGCAGTTTGCAGATCTGGATCGTCTTTGTTGCTTCGCGATATTTCTTGCACTTTGGACAGTTCCTGCCAATGAGAAATAGCAAGGCGTACAAATTTAGCGTGGCGATTAAGTCGACATATGCAATCAACAATAATCACTAGCAGTCAAGCAACACAGTGGAATCCAACTAATAAACTGGCATCACGTAGGAGTCTTACCAGCTGTCTTTGCCAGTTATTTTTTCTGTGCGTGTAAACGAAGCAAGGCAGTCCTACACGCAAAGGATGTTAAAACAAGAAACTTCAATCTTACTGCTCAATAAAAGTCTATTAATAGAATAAGTTGGTTGTCATGGTGACTTACCTCCAAAGTACAAGATGATTTTGATGGTAATTCGAGTTGTAGGAAGTCAAATGATTCAAATGTCACAGAGCGATAATTGCACATCGTGCAGCACACGGTCGAGTAAAACTGCCCCTGATAATAAGCAAAAGTGTGTCAATATCTCAAAATCCAAGCGCATAGCTGTGTGGGAGAAGAGAAGCAGCATTGGTGATTGCTGGCAAACCTGCAGTAGATCAACAAGAAGTCGGTTTTTGTTGTGAACGTCAATGCTCCACGCCCTCTCCGCAGCAAGATGATCTGGGAGATTCTCATCATCCTTCACGGCGGGCAGTGGCAAATTCTGTAAAACATTCAAATTGTAAAGCTTGTTTGCATAACTTTCACCAGAAAAGCAGTCCATGACATCCCATGGATAACATCAAATAATTACATTAGGCCAATACTACGCATGAGACATAACAACATTGTAATCATAGCAAGACACTTACAGAGGGTTTTACCCAAGGGAAATTATTAACTGAACAGCATAAAATCAGGACATGCTTCACACAGCTATTAAAAATCACTGATTCATATAATGTGGTTAAATTCAGCAGCCGATGATGTCAAGCATGATCATATTTTTGATGTACAACCATGCTTTATGGTCAAACTATTTTACTTTCAAACAAGTATGCACTGCAGTCATGAGCAGCACATTTAATATCTGTTCAAATGCAACAGACCTGGAAATCTCTGAAGTACTTCTCACGCTAACCTCGTTAGCTTAGTTGCAAAGCAGGCATAAGCCACATGATTAAAACAAGGCAAATTCTGGCTGGCAACAAAAATCAGAAAGGCGCAACAGCTGCAGCCAAAATGTGATCTATATTCTATGAAATAAGTGACTCACTCTTCCTAGATCTTTGTGGAGTTCTTCCAGCAAAATGATCAAGAGTTCATGAGCATCTTGCTGTTGTGAGGTTGCAAATTCGCTTCTGATCATACCAACCATATAACGGAAATCAGAAGGAGAGACAGAGCGGTACTGTCCAGACCACAAAACTTTTAAAAGAAAAGCAATCTCCCGTGAAGCATATCCTGGCTTGAGCGAACGATTCTTCGGATTGATGTCAACTTCAAACTTCCCACTCAACAGATACCGAGAAAATGGTATTGTAACAGACAAACACTGGACAATGGCATTCATGTAGCATGTGTTGCCAAGATTTTTCAGTCCAGTCAGGAAATGTCCCTGTGGAAAAACAGACCATCAGCAACTGATCAAGCCAGAAAGCCAACATACATGTCAAAGAACAATCCACTTGACTTTCCAGCAAGCGGAAGCCATGTCACGTACTTTACTGCTTCCATGGACAGGCATCAAATTATGCAGTCTGGATGATGAAATTGGCTTCCTCGAACGATCGATGGCCATCCTTGGCTGATCCCTACATCAAAAAGTAACATCAAAACAATGGTAACAGCTCACTAGATGTAAGCTTTGTGTCAAAGAAGAACATGGAATTAAATTAAGAACATGGACGGGCGATGATTACAAAGTTGGGAATAATTAAGAAGTCATGTATTGTATACATACTGTGGTTTGACGGAACGATCAACAACTGGTCTTTGCTCTTGAGTAGTAGGCGTGGCATTCAAAGCAGCCAAGTTTGGAGATGACAAGGATCGCTTCAAGTTTGATTTAGAGAAGTCATCGTGTATTGTCATAGGGGGCTTCTTTGCAACAGAAGACTTGTCTGTTGTGCCAGTCTCTTCTGGTCGGCTTTTTTTCAGTTCAGATCCATTGGCTGGCTTTGATTGGGCTGTGTGTCCCTGGGAACCCTTAGCTAAGCTTCCTGGGGTCTGCTGTATAATATGAGATGGAAGCTTCCAAAAGGTTTGCTTGCTGTTGTGATCTTTATAGAAGATCTTTCCATCACCATTTGTTGCCATCTCCCAGCCGGTGGGCAATCCAGGTGTCGTTGGCAATAGCCCTGATTTGTCCTGGCTGACTGGAATGAACTTTGGAGCTCCCGGCAAAGGGATTGCAGGAGCAACAGCAATGTTTTTACTTTTCTCAGAAGGTGTTGCTACAGAAGGCCGCAAGGGAGACGTCATGGCAGAGTTAAGATCTCGATTATTGGTTGGAATGATATTGGAAGGACTGGGAATGCCATCAGTTTTCGCATTATACTGAGCAGGAGGTACATGGTTTTGCACAGGGCGGTTGATGCCCTGCTCGTTAGGTAAACTAGGAGGAGGCTGATTTGAGCGGCCATCGGGTATCTCAGCTTTATTTATGTCAATGTCATTTACAACCGGTTTTATGACTTTCAATTTGTCAATTGCTGAAGTTGTAGTTCCATCTGCTATTGATGTTGTCAGACCCTTTTGGTTACCAGAATCATCTGCAACTCCATCACTGGCCTTATCTTTGGACTGCGGTGCAATGCTACCTTTTGCGACACCTGAGGAATTCTGCGCACTGTGCCTTGGGCTAGTTGCCTTCTCTTCATCTTTGATATCTACAGAATTCAATCCAGGTTTCTTGTGGAAGTCAATTTTTGTTTGCTTTTCTGGTACTTCTTTGTTGTATTTGTACTTGGTTAAATCAGCACTGGTATTTCCATTTGACGTCACGTCTTTCTTGGTGACATTCTTTGCAGTTGTGTAACTGCTTGCTTCAGGATCAGCGGAGGGTGTCTTTGGTGACAATGACTTATTGACAGCAGGAGCCACTCCGCTGTTAGGTTTATCTGGCTCTTCCTTGTTGTTGGGTGGTTTTGGCAGCAGGAGCTCTTTGGATTGGCCAATAGGTCCAACCTTTGAAGCACTGAGAAACAGAACAATATAAACTCAGCATAACTCTCAACGTATAACACCAAACAATGTATTCTCATTGGGACAGACTAGTGAATAAACATATCCAGTCACAAGCTCATATAATTAATAGAGCTTATCTAACATTACAATAAAGGTAGAAAACAAAACTTAAACCTATCCTAACTTCTCATGCTACAGCAGTGGTTTATTATAATGTGGAACGGTGTATTATTTCTTTCTTAATCCAGCATGAACTAAGGCCAGAAATTTGTAGAGTTGTCATCATTAGTCAACAACAGCAAACTCGAATTTTCATATAATTATGCACTGATTAAAATGAACGTGTTGCAACAAGAAACAGCACTGGTGACAAAACCACAGCTCTATTTGAAAATTCCACTTTCAAACTCAAACTAAAACTCCGAACGACAACTTGACGTCCGATATAGAAGCTATAAATTATACAGTGTAAACTCATTAATATTACTATGGTTTACCAGTCGAGAATTGTGATAAAAAGAGAGATGCGATATTAAGCAGATTAAAATGGTTGATTGAGACAGCACTTGGTTTTCACAGTGAAGTTTTATTAAGCGGGTTGTGATATGAAGGTAATAGTAACAGGGTTACATTGTAGAAGGTTCCAATGCACCCTTTCAAAGGAGAAAAATTTGGTCGCAACTAGCTGAATTTGACCTCCTTTCACCACAAAATAACTATTTTCTTTACATTTCCGGCAGATGAAGAGCAAAATGCAAATATCACGCAGCTATTTCTAGCAAATTTCATGTGATCGTTCTCTCATCAACTATAACGGCATCAGTGATCTGACCACTTCTTACCACACACAATGCATGGACTAGTGGTAACCTGTAGATTTTGGATCCAGCGAGGTGGATATAATGGAATATAATGACAAAGGAAAACAAATTTGTTTTTCCTTTCCTCCAACAAGTAGTCAAGTATCTCTTACTAACATGCGCGAACGTAAAGTACCGGGAACGCTCTGGATATATTTAACAAAACACACAATTCTACTAGAAAGTGAAGAATTGGCATAGTAAGCATATTTGATCATCAGGAAAGCAATCAATTAATCAAGCTACGAGGGTGGGGGCAATCAACTAGAACTGCAGGATTACCGTGGGTTTGGTGCCATGCTTTCAGCACCATTAGCTGTTGTGGTAGCGCCATTGCTTGGTGCTGATGCTTCGATTGAAGGTGTTACCGCGGGCGACACTTTAGCATTAATAAGAGACGGATAGGTCAGAGTGGACAGAGCGGATAATGGATCATCCAAGACTTGCTTGGGTTTCTGAAATAGAACTCATATGGCATTATTTATGAATCAGAATCATCATGAACACAGGTTTCCAATGATGCTGTCGTAACCGAGGGAAGATCAACTGCAGCATATAAACAAAGAGACGAATTGGCATCTTACCTTCCTTGAATACATAGGATCAGTGCAGAGAGACGGGAAGAGCAAATGCCAATGTTCAAATCCACCAATCAGAATCCTAGGCTCACACTTGAGAATGTTCTGACTGTCCCATATGTAAATTACATCCTTGAGGATAGACGCCGGATCGTTTGTTGCCACCTCATCACTTGACGAGTCATGATTGACAATCACGATATGATCTCTCTTCGTGCGCGTGATCCAAACATTGAACACGCTCTTGCTCAGTCGGCGGTCTATACTGTTAACACTGGCACCTGGTAATAGCAGACCTGGCGGTATGTTGATGGACTGAATGTTCTTGATGCGCGATGCGTTAAAGTCTTCCGCATTGCGAATGTCCAATACAAGTATTGAGCCATGATCTTTAGACTTGAGCAACTCGTAAAGCTCAGTGACTTCAATTCCGGGAGAAGAAGCTTTGCCATTATCCACATTAGCCACATCAGTAAGGCCGCCTAAGATCAAAAAGGCAGCAAATTAAAAACACACACACATCAGCTGTGTATGTGAAAGCTGACATCTGTTCGAGGTGGTAGATCTCAAAAGACAACATCCCTATGAAGGGCAGTGGCAACAACGAGGAACTGCTCCACTTTGCCCCATCATGCAGTTGAATGCAATATTTGAATGAGGTAAAACTCGCACCATAATGTCTGCAGGCCATGGGGTCGTAATCGAGGCTGATGTGATTGTGGCTTAGCTTGCTGTCCTGGGTATGTCATCAGGCGGTGCATTCTTGCAGTTGGTCTCATTGCCACGTGCATGGCATGAATGGCGGGGTTGAGCAGGAGATCCTTGTAATAGCCACTGCTTGCAAGATCCAGAACATTGGGTTTGCCAGAATTCCAGCATCGGTTGGAAGTCGAACACTAGGTGTTGCACCACAGTAAATGTGGCTGGGATGCGCAGAAATCCCCCCACCCTGTCCCTCCCTTAAATCCATCAGTAGATAATAATAGGAATTCCACTGACTTAACAGAGTGACCGGTGCTTGGTTGTGGTGAAAGGTTTGCTATCTCGACTACTGCCATTCGAGGGCAAGCAGCTCCCACCAAACCAAGCACCAAATGCCAAAACAACTTATCTGTGGCGATGAGTTTAAATCAAAGCTATGCATATGGCGATGAGATTGAACTTTGAACCAAGAACAATAGTCCAATGCGATGACTACAGCAATGAGTAACCAACTGGACATTTGAGACCAGTCTCATACTTACTATAGCAAACAGGCACTATGGCAAAATTTATCTCTGGCAATTAGCTACATCTAATCAAGCAAAGAATGCATCAACTCTGACAAAACCTTACTCAAATCTGCATCATTGGGTTTGATAACATTCGATGGTGCAGTTTCCTACAAAAACATAAAGTAAGAGAAATGATGACCAGGCAAAAGAGGTCAGTGGTGAGAATCATGTGTGCATTAGTCAATAAATAATTGCCACACATCTATCTAAATCAACAAGGTTGTGCGTAATATTATACATCATCTGTAGGTCGCTTTTTATTCGTCTTAACTCCAAAGATTCCATATCCAAAAGGGCTAATCTTTCTTCATATGACATATCATACTGTCTACCAGTAAAGCAGGTATGTCGAGTGAAATTGCGTTGAACTTTTTCAATCATTAATCACAAGCAGTAACAGTATCTACTAATAAGCAGTAATATTTTAAGCCTTAGAAACAGTATTTGAAGGCAATGAAGCTAGCTCGAACAATAGATAGGTACAACTGAGTTTCCTGACGTCTGTTATTTAATGGCATGTTGTTGATCTAGGCATTCCAATCAAAGCACATGTCAATGATCAGCAAGTATCGGTTTGATTCGCGGATGACAAAATGAGATACTCAATTATCATTCATCATTAACATTTGAGATTGGATTGCCTCAGACGCCAACTGCATCAGCACTCTACCACCTAGTCATGGCTCTGGAGGTACCGCATCCTCGTCGTGGAGCTGGGGCGGCAAGAGCCCTGTTCCACAGGTGATGGCGAAATGGACTTCGGGAAACTGGGTCCTTGCGCAAATGGTACCATGGAACTGGAGGAGCCTCCAAAAGGTTTGGGCAACCATACCTGATGGCTACAACAACAACCACCTAGTCATGGAACAGCAATGGAAGCGGCGTAATGGATCGCCATATGCCATGGCTAAGAAGAAAAACGTGATCTCTGTGTCAAGCGGATGATGCATGTTCTATTTATGCAACCCTTCAGCTAATTACAATTAACATCATGCTTGGATAAAGAATATCCAATGAATCACGAAGCAGTACTCAATTGACAGCATCAATTTGATTCAAAGCCCAACATCCAAGTAACCATATTATGTGCTTTGCAGATAGGTACACATGGAATGGAGTAAACCAGGAAGCATATCTCATTGAAATCTGAGTAAAATCGAGAACATAAACTGCAACCGTGGCACTTCCATGTATCACGTCTTAATTCTGTGTGGGCCTACAGTCCTACCTGTAAACATCAGCTTAAGTCTGCTTTGGATAATGAATAGACCAGGTCTTCAAGTCTAGGAGTTCATACAATGTTGAAATAAACTAAAATGCAGCACTAATGTTCCTGCCTACTTTAAATTGCTACTAGCCTTGTCATTTTGTGAAGTTGATCGAGGTAGCTGAGGCTGATCACTTTTTTTCCTGCAAAAAACAAACGTCAACAGAGTAACAGAGCATAGTAGTTACAACACACACGGCTTTGGAAACAATGAAAATGATGCAAAATTATGCGCTGGATTAAAAGCATGTGAGATTGTAGTGTTATGCTGTAATGCATGCATACAGCAATCTGTAAACACGATCAGCAACATGAATAAAATTGAAGTGTATTGGTCACATAGCAGAACGGCAACAGCAGCAGCAAACCACTCAAACAACAGTCAACAGAAACTGAACAGAAGAGGACCAACCTTGTCAATGGATCAACTTTAGGATCAAAATTCAGAACATCTGCAACACAACGACATTCCTAAGTATGACATCATCACAAAATAACAACATGACCATGTTAAAATGATGCAATGAACAGGAAAATAAATACAACCAGCATAGAAACAATGTCAATCACAATGGATCTGCTCAACATACATCAGAACTGATTCAATGGATAGGACAACAACTGGCAAATGCCAACCATTAGTGACAAACATTATTATTATTTGACAAGTACTACCTGATCTACAAAAAAGTGAATTGTTACATTTGTAAATGAGCCGTTCATTTTTAAATCCTAAAAACTGCTAAAAGTGGATGATGATGATTTTCCAGTGGGATTGATAGAATCATATTTATAGCATTCAGGTTGACAGGACAGAAGCCTCATGGTAACATTCAACACCAAACTTACCAGGGACATCAGGTAGCTTCAGTGGCTCTTTGTCTTTCTCATTCAGCAGTTTTGTATATCTTCAAAGAAAAATCACAAATCGTTTACCAGCATGACAGGCACAAGTTCATCAATTAAAGCAAATAACATTACAAAACAAAATAATTATTTTACCATCAGAGTCAAGGAGCCAACTGGAATGAGCAGTCAGGTATCCTAGATGTCCCTCTTTGCATAACAGAATCATCATAACAACAAGATGGTATTTATAATTATGCATAGAAGAGCATCAAATACCCATTATGCAAGTTCACCTATTCTGGTTCAAAATATCCTACAACATTGCAACAATCAATAGAGCAGATGAAGAATGACAAATAATTTATTATATCGTGTTTTGCTTTGTGATTACCAACTTTTAATCATAAAAAGACTCTTGTAATCTTCTCAATAAAATACCTTTCTGACAAGCTTTTCGATAGCTTTTCTGCTTCCATAATGGCCTTCCCAGGCTTGGAAGCCCTCAAGATGTCATCAAATTTAGTCTAGAAATGATAAGAAACAATTATGTAGTGCATTTTGAAGGGGGTCACAGCAATGACATAACAGCAAAACAATTGCCATGTTTCCAGAAATTTCCCTAAAAGGAAGGGCCCCGACTCCAATTGCACACACAGTAAAGCAATGTTGGTAATGCTTGTAGCAAAAATGTCTGACTCAAGGAACTTAAATTTTTTGTAAACCATTGAACATGATAGGACAGCAAAGCAATAGCCCTATTCAAAATTGCTAGATAAGACAACGGTATAAACGATGCACCCGATCTACCACCAAGATTCTAGGGCGGACTGTACTAACCCCACGTAGACCAGATGCAATAAATTTACAGGAACAATAACTCGAGATACTTCTTGACAATGTGCTTGCAGCCCGAGAAACGACGACCAAAATGCCGCAAAGACCACACTTGTCAATAACAACAACTTGTAACTTTAATCGGAACAAACTCACCAAATCAATGGATACTTGCATGAGACCAAGAGTCGACAATACGAAGCTTGAAACTTCAAGGATTTCGGGAGAGCGTGTCGCACCAACTTGACTGCATACACCAACTAGCTCCCCGATTTAACTATAACAACTTATTTTATACTAAATATAACAACAATAAAAATATGTTAATTAAGATATTACAACTTGATGGTGCAATCTGTACACAATAGCTTAACTGTATCTCATTAAAAACTGATGGTGCAAGAGTAAGCACCAGGCTCCAAAGTCAAATGTCAAATTGGTGGTGCAATAACATTACGTCACTTCTTGACGTCACAGAGCGCCAACAAACGGCAATAGCCACATTATTGTTCCCGGGGCATTAAACACTCTATTCAGCAATAAAATAGTCGGGTATCTATTTAGATATCATTCACAATTTCACAGTAAGGTGTCTCCATTGGAAACAACACCTGATCACAACAACAACACAAACAAATTTAACTTTTACTTCCTTTAGAATAAAGTGCAAAGATTTCTCACTTGTGTCTTTTTGTAGAAGTACGTCCCTTTGATTTGACCGAGAATATGAAAGTATCTCATATACAGGAAGTATGCCATCTCTTCGTCACCATCGACTAGCTGGGCCTCAGCTCTGTTGAAGATCTTTGTTGCTGAAGTGCAATATCTTAAACGTAAATACAAATCAAATGTACTTAATTACTAATAATTAGACAGTACGTAGAAGCCATCCGTACACTCGTTGAACTAACTGTAGTGCCCTGATTGGCTACCTCGTAATAGTCTATGTCACGTGATCGTTTGTGGTGTAATCTTGTGCTCTTGTGAAATATATTAGTTCGTGAATCTATATCACTCAGCCTGGTTGTGCGTATAACTCCGGTCACTACAACTAACCAGGAAGCTAAGCATTGAATTGAGATCTAGTTGTCTGCAAAATGCAGTTAGGTTTAGATATATGAGCCTTTCCTCTATAGCCCTAGTCTTTCTACAGGTCGATTTGTGCATACCCGGTAACCCGGATTTGTTCAAAATTTGCATATTTATATTTGAATTTCTTATATTTTTGCTTGCCACTGGTACAACCGTCTTCCCTTGTCAAACCATCTCTGTTTTAAAGGAGTCTTGCATCCGCCCAACAGCCTGGGTGTATTAAATGCCAATCCAGATGGCTTGGCCATCAAGGTAATAGAATAATAGATCATGCATATCAATAGGCTGCAGTGCACTAGCCCTCACAATTTCTCATAATTTTGCATCCTATATGAGCGGCAATGGGTCGCAGGCAGGGGCGGATCCAGGGGGGTGCTTTGGGTGCTCAAGCACCAGTCAGATTCTCCGGCCTTTGATGCCGCCGCCATTGTTTACTTGCAGTCCCTGTTCAACCATAGTTCAACAACGTCAGCGCCTTTGTTTTCTTGTGGTCGCTGTTCATCAACGTCAGCGTCCTTTGTTTAGCGCGAGAGTGTGAGACGCCGCTTCGAAATAGCTTATCACGTCATGAGTGCTACTACAGAGCTGTAAACTTATAACATACAGCGTTGAAGTCGCACTTCTTGAGGGGTGCAGGCCAATGGCGAACCGGTATGGTATTGAGCACCCCTCAGAATTCCATTCTGCTTACGTAGCACAGTGCCAGCCAATGAGGAAGCCGGCTTGCGCACCCCTACATTCCTGACCGATCGAGAGAAAAACAAAAGATTTGCCTTTTAGCCAATCACAACGCTATTACTGCCTACTGTTCCACATTCCGAGCACCCCTGAGGGGTGCAGGCCAATCAGAGAGCAGTTCCAAAATCTAAAATTAGAACGGAGCTCGTGACTTTGGAAGCGACCAACACCGCTGCTTGTCCTCCTACGCAAGGAGGTCCTACGAACCAGAGCTCGGACCACGCGTGTTTGTCAACAATGGCGCTCAGCGAAGGTGGACTGTTGGAAATGCGTTTACTGATGCCTTGCTGATGACATCCAACGAAAAGAGCTGCAGTCTCTAAAGGAATCATGCTGCAAGGAAATGCTTTCCGTCGTTGACCAAGTCAAGAGAGAAACTTTGAGTTGGAATTTGGAGGAATGCGAATACTCAAACCTGCAGCTTCCTTTGTCTGAACTTGCACGTGCTGCATCCTATGAGGTGAGGCTCGAAAAGAAAACGAATTTTGAGAGCTTTCTCCAGGCTGGTAAGCAGTTAATACTAGACTTGAGCTTCGCCTTGATGCCTGGCTGGATACATTAGCTCTGCATTTCATCTGTCTAGGCTCTATAGTCCAGCGTGTGATGTTAACGTGCAGCTGGGACTGGAAAGTCCTTCGTAGACCTATGCAATTTAGGAGTCTGCATTGTAATGCATTTAGGTGAAAATGATATGTCTACTAGTGATTTAAAGTTTATGACATGCACCGTTTTAGGGACAGTGAATCGTGTTCCTAAAAGAATGATAATATTTGAATGTTGATTGATTTCTGTCGTCTNGTTAATACTAGACTTGAGCTTCGCCTTGATGCCTGGCTGGATACATTAGCTCTGCATTTCATCTGTCTAGGCTCTATAGTCCAGCGTGTTATGTTAACGTGCAGCTGGGACTGGAAAGTCCTTCGTAGACCTATGCAATTTAGGAGTCTGCATTGTAATGCATTTAGGTGAAAATGATATGTCTACTAGTGATTTAAAGTTTATGACATGCACCGTCTTAGGGACAGTGAATCGTGTTCCTAAAAGAATGATAATATTTGAATGTTGATTGATTTCTGTCGTCTGCTGCAGAAATTGTTGGTGTACATTCTTGCGAGACATGCTGAGAGCCTTCACTTGATGTCTCCTGTTCGTACCACGCTAGATTGGAAGCAAATACTGGCTGAATTCTTGTTCTTCCTTCGAGATGTTTAGTTATTTTGCTGCATACATATTTCTAACTTGCTTTTGAAATATTTATATTGATTTTTGACGAATATCTGTGTTTTCTTTGTGCGTGATGATCTGTCCATTTCTTGATTATTCCGTTGCAGCTTGCAGAATCCTGCTCTGGCTTCCCTGAACCTGAATATATACTTGCCAGAGTGCTGTTACAGAGCTTCTGGAGGCTCCAAGTTTTAAAAAATT
>OFHS01002126.1:0-22953 GCA_900245855.1 Calvadosia cruxmelitensis
TCACAACCCCAAAATGACACTTTCTATATAAATCAACCTTGACGGAAAGGCAACCTGTCTATAAGGCCACTCTTCATAATCCCAAAATGACACTTTCTATATAAATCAACCTTGACGAAACGGCAACCTGTCTATAAAGGCAACTCTTAATAACCCGAAAATGACACTTTCTATATAAATCAACCTGGACAAAAAAAACACCCATCGATAAAGATCATTTTCCTCATGTCCCAAAGGTGACCATTAGAAACAGGTTTCAATGAATCAGCCGGTAACAACAACAACAACATTGTTCGAAGTCATAGCCACATAGACAGAAGGTCGCTTAGGACATGTTCACTGAACTGTCAAACCTGTTCCAATCGTGAACTAAAGAAATCATTTACAGACAGGTGACTTTCATACGATAAATACATATATTCAGACAGATTGATTACTATGGAAACCGTTCATCAGGGAATACATGTTGCTGACTGGAACTATAACGCTGGTAGAGGTTTCACTGTACCGGTTACCTCAAGTAAGTCGGTCTCAACGAATTATACTACTTTACTAACGACTGAAGGGCTTACTACTTCGGTTGACCATAGTTGAATTTCGGTAAAGTTGTACAAAATGTGATACTCCAAAGCTATTTGACTTATGCAACCTTATTTGTACCACAACATAAATAATCTTTAATATAACTGAAATAAGTGGATTTGATTCAAGATCCGACATTACACTGAAGAACGTGAAAACGAACATGCTCCTTACCTCCCAACCGAGACCGGACACAAACTCTTCAAATGACCGACTGCCGTTGGTGTTGGACAGGATCGAGGTTTTGTCCTCTTGACCAGGCGCAATGTAAAATACGGCAAACTTGTGTGTCTCTCGTCTGGAAAAAGTGTAAGATTTCCGTTATGACAAACAACCGTAGAAATCGTTTTCCACGCCAGAAAGAAAAACGCAAAAGGACAACCATTCCGGTTTCCGTAGGTGACCGGGTTACATCACTGCATAGGGGAGGTTATAGCAGCTACAGGGGGATACTTCATTGGTAGCTGGGTGCATGCAGCTACATGCAGATGAGTCCAGAGCACCAATCTAGTATCACTTCTCTAAATGACGTGGTATGATTTCACCCGGGTCAAACCAACAATGTCCCAAAAGCTAGGGGTATAATCTCCTCACTCGAACAACAAGGCTCGGATTGATTGTCGCAAAAGGATAAAACAAAGACTTAATCAGTACTCCAAGCGCCACACAACAAAATGAAAAGCATACTGCATAGTGTTGTTTGATAAATGAAAGCTGGGACAGTGGCTTATGGTATGGTCCTATACAAAATACTATGCTATTAATTAGAACTATTCTAGATCTTGATACGATGGTGATAAAAAGTATTATCAAATCTGATACAGTTTATCAAAATTGATCGATACTATCCTCGCAATGAGAAAATCCAAAATATCAAACATCATTAATATTGTGCTAATCGAATGAAACAAAGTCTCAACTCTGTAATACATACGCCGGCCGATTGTCCAGGTTCTTGATCTCTCGCAAGAGTTTCTCAGAATTGGCAAGCAAATCAACATCTTTCCTGGAACACACAAGAAATGTGATCAAAAATAAGACTACAGGATGACTATTTGCGATAGCATCTTAGGGAGTGGCATATCGCAAGATGACCCAACTGGTGTCATACCGTTTTTCCCAGGACAAGAGACCAAGCTGATGCATCAGACTACGCGAGTTGTGAAAGGGTGACGTCGGTTGGTAGATGGTTGGAGGAACGACGCAGGGTGACACAATCCTAAAAATAACAAATTAGAGAACAGAACAGGGCAACAACAGTAAATTGCATAACAGACAGACAGATAACAGTCATACAAACGAAACGAAAAACAGACAGACAAACAGACAGACAGACAGATGGACAGATGGACAGAAGGGCGGAAGAACGGACAGACAAAAAGGCACAGAATACATACCTTTAGAGAACAGAGAAATAACTGCACAAAAGAATACACGAATAGAAGCCAATTCAAGTCCCACTTACACACTCAACGGCAGACAGACAGACAGACGAACAGACAGCGTAGACAGTCATACATTAGGTACCGACATGAAAACCGAAAAACAACAGCAGAGAACCAAGCAAGGTGGGACATTAGCAAACCTAGTCCCCTACACACACATAGATAGAAAACGTGGCTGTTATGAACCTGGGATCGCAGCACAATTCATGGATGTAATTTTCCTCTTCGTTATGCTGCTTGAGGACGGCAGTGACAACAGACGACTGTGTCTCGCTCGTCATTGGGTGCGGGACAGGCGAAGGGATGTTCAATGCTTGATCAACGACAACAAGACATTCTGGACTCGTCGAGCCGATATAACGAAGCATCTAAATCAGAATTATCAGACAATGAGAAAGTAATGACAACAAAGAAATAATCTAAAATAAATACAGATCCAATATTTACAATGCACTGAAACCTGTCTATAACGGTCACCTTTGGGACCTGAGGAAAATGACATTTATAGACAGGTGGCCTTTCTGTCCAGGTTGATTTCTATAGAAAGCATCATTTTGGTGTTATGAAGAGTGGCCTTTATACACAGGTGGTTGCTCTATAGAGGTGGCCGCTAATACAGGTTTGACTGTGGTATGTTCAAGCAATTAACCTTGTCGGAACCAAACAGATGCATAAATCATTTCGGGATTGTCATATAGCAATTACGTCAAAGAGTCCTAAAATCGTATTGCCTAATGAATCTAAAGAGAATTGAAAATCAAACACGGTTCCCGTTAGCTACACGACAAACATAGCAATCAATCAAGATGCGTCACCAAAGACACAGCATGGTGGTGTTGTTGCTGTTGTTGTTGACTTTATTCTGAAAAATCCATTAAGTTATAAATAACATTTTTTCATGGAGCAGAATTAAATAACATAATATAAAACAAAGAAATTAATATTCTATCATACAGCAATATAAGTTGTGAAAATTATAATACATTACTTACAATATGTTGTTTACAATCAAGTTTGAAATTTGCAATATTTACAGATGTTTTGAGCTGGCAGGGTGGTAACGTATGGTGATGTATTTACTACCGATTTGTCTTTATTTTAGTGCTACAGTCAAAGATGTATTAGCGGCCACCTCTGCAGAGAAGCCACCTGTGTATAAAGGACACTCTTCATAATCACAAAAATGACACTTTTCATAGAAATCAACCTGGACAGAAAGGCTACCTGTCTACAAAGGTCATCTTCCTCAGGTTCAAAAGGTGACCATTAAAGACAGGTTTCACTGTACTTCAAATTGCATTGACTTCTACAAATAAAGGATTGCCGTATTTTTACCAAGTCAATCTTGTCACTTCCAGTTGTACTGTTCAGATTCACTTGTTCCCAGGTGACCACGTTGCCAATGTCAATATCGGTGCTTCTTCCAATGCTGGCACGGAAAACCTGACTTCTCCGCCTGCGGGGAGACAATGCAGACCCACCTGGTTCCATTCGACCTGCAAAGAGAAGAAGGCACACACATACATGGAAATGTCCAATATATTAGCAATGTGTTGTCATGGTAACTCTTATATACGGTCAAACATGTCTTGAGTGGACACAAAAATTGTTATATGCAAACAAACAGTGAGATCTAATTTAAATGGCGATGGAGTTTAAAATTGCATATATCATTTTTAAACTGCATATCTGTAGCACACAGCATCAACTCCTCCTCAATTGCCTGCCTAGAGGCACTTGCAGGAGACAAGGCAAACCGTGGCTATGGTGGGTATATGCCTATATGGATGGAGGAGATTGACGGGTCTTCCTGCACCCCACTCATTAAATTTCGCGAGATCACATTTACCGATGCCGCAAGAGAGAAGAATCAACAATACGATGCATCCAAGGAGTCATGGTCGTCAAAGTGCCACACTGGTGTAGGACGTCATCCATCAATTCATATATATTGAAGATCCACATACAGTCAAACCTGTATTAGCGGCCACCTCTATAGAGCAGCCACCTGTGTATAAAGGCCACGCTTCACAACCTCAAAATGACACTTTATATAGAAATCAAACTGGACAGAAGGACCACCTTTCTATTAAGGTCATTTTTCTCAGGTCCTAAAGGTGACCATTATAGACAGGTCACCTAGTCATACTAGTGTTAGTGGTAAAATGTTCACCCATTGGCATATTGAAGATGTTGCTTTTGCCCGTAAACAGCAAATTAGGGAAAAAATAACTTAGTAGCACTCTGCAGTTGATTGTGCACTGCACTAGATCTCAATATACTGTAAATTTGAATTTTTGAATTAACATTGAGAAGGGCCTATCTAGACTGAGGGCCTAAAGCACGTGCTTTGAGTGCTTACTGGTTAAAACGGCCCTGCCTGCCTAGGTAGGCAATATTATGGTCAGCTATTGGACTGAAATACATCTCCAATCGTGTGACGCTGTCACTTCACACAGTTACGCTGACTGGACTTCTTTGCATTGCTAAAGGCAGGCATTATCGCTAACGGTCTAGGTATTTGTTTAGAGACATTTCATCGGGGATACACTATAGAATTTAGTTCTCAAGAAACTAAGTCCGCCATCTTTTGTCTCTCCTCACCTGGGATGTCTTGGCTCGGTTTCAGGCTCCAACTGCGCTGATACAGCGACGTGACATCCCAACAGTACTTTCCAGATAAATCGCGCAGAATCAGTCGACATTGCGTCTTACAACAGCACAGCTTATCACTCTTGTTGACCAATTTCTATCAAACAAGCCAGGAAGCCAATAAAACAGTCAGCTAATGCATGGAAAACGAGAAGAAAAACTGAAACAAGACTGGTTTATACCTCCAAAGGGATTTCGACAATTGAAAGCAGTGTACTACTGTTCAGCATCAAAAACTGAAAAGATAAAAACAGAAAATGAGAACGAAGTCTCTATAGTCTCTACTTTGTGTAGCGTATGTTTTTTTGGACTTATATTTTTAATTGGTTTTGACTTATATATTTAATCGAGGCTACTTTATATCGAGGCTAGCTTGCTTGTGAGGCTGGCAACCATGCAGATTGAAAACGTGGTGTCGGTAGCCATCTTGTTTTAGACCCACGGATTTTGTTGTTTTAGAGATGAGTAAAGGTTTCATCGCCGCCGCTCTCGCTGCTCTTACGTTGATTTCTTGTTATTACACGAGGAAATGGAAATCTAGGAGTTCTTTATTTGTCTAGTCAATTTTATTGGTCCATGGAGATTTTATTTGTTCATTTTCGATATGTCGAAACATATGTACTTGATTATTTCTATCTGTATTATATACTCAGTTTGGTTAGTTTTTAATGTGGCTACAAGAACTTCAGGCAAAGTTAAACTCACACCAGGTCGCCCGGGCCCGTTACTGGCAGCTAGCAGAGTCAAGGTCATAATCTGCAGCTGACACTCTGACCTCAATCAAGCACCGAGGCCAAACACGTATCAATGGTGATGAGTTTAATTGATATAAATGTAAATTTTGTTATACGAATGTAAATTGGCTGTTATGCCTCTGTCATGATTGGTTGTCCTCTGTTCTTCGTCGCTGTTGTCATTGGACTGTTTAAATTGTTACCGTTATTCTCGCCCGTCGCCATGTCTTGGATGCTGTCCGTCTCTTCGTCAGTTGCTGTTATGCCTCCGTCGTGATTGGTTGTTCTTTGTTCTTCGTCGCTGCTGTCATTGGATTGTTTGAAATGTCACTATTAAGCTTTTGTACGTCTGTGTTACGTTGTTCAGCTCTATCTGTAAATTTCAAATCTATGCAAACTTTACATTCTAAAAATCTATACATTCCCATGTATCTGCTCCGTGCAAAAAAGCATTAAGTTGCTTATCGGATTTCAGAATAAATGATGATGATGATGATGATGATGATGAATTATAGGTCTCCCGAACAAACAAGCACAGTGCTTAGGGGATGACCTCGATCATGTATTTTCTTTTGTATTATCAAACGTGTATTTCTGTATGTTTCTCAACATGATTAAATATATCTATCTATCTATCAATACCAGAAATAAAAGATAGACTGTGAAAATGGGTATTTGATTATCGCTTGCTACCTGAACGTTGTTCTGTGTAAACAACGACGCTGTGAGCTCGTCAGAGTTACTGGGATCATCAGAGCCTCCTTCATCGTGCTCCATAACGAGGCTATCGAGACGCACGGCACCTGTGTTGAGTGGGAAATGCCCCAGCTGGTGAATCATCTCAGTGATGGCCTAGAAGTGGTCAAGCGAAAGAGGTTAGCAAAACATAAACCGGAAAAAACTTCTACGGACTAGCATTTGATAGTCTTCCTTACGTAATTAGACGTCAGTTTCAACAAACGTTTCCGCTTGGTTTCAATAGTTGCCTGCAGGGAATCTAGAAAAAATAACAGTAAGAGAGATAATTTAATTAAAAACTTCCATACCGATACTCCTTATCACATAATAACCTGATTTTTAAGTACACATAATTACATTTTAATCAAAAATATGATAAATAATAAAATTGTATAATAAATAATAACATACAATCTAAAACTAAATATTATATTTTCATATCAATTATTTCTAATCAAATTGTTGCTGGTTAATCTAATTATAAGATGGCTTAATCAATTTGACGCCTTGTAACATCATAAAAGTTTGTCAGTCGTAACAACATGACGACAGCTGACAATTAAGATTGAGCAATACAAACATGCTGGCAGCCCATTATACCACAGAAGCATAACTAACTGTGTCATGAAAACTAACTGCCAAAGTCAAACATGTATTTAGCGGCCACTTCGATCTATAGAGCAGACACCTGTGTATAAAGGCTACTCTTCAAAACCCTAAAATGACACTTTCTATAGAAATCAACCTGGAAAGGAAGGCCACCTGTCTATAAAGGTCATTTTCCTCGGGTCACAAAGGTGACCATTATAGACAGGTTTCATCGTATATAACGTTGTCTGGTATCCTTTAATACGCTCTTTACGACTACTAAGTGTTGTATTTCTTACCGTTGCGATCAAGCTCATTATCATCTTCGTAATCACGTTCCAGCGTTACGATGTCGACGTCCTCGACACGAGCCAACCGCACAGGCCGATTATCAGTGTCACCCAGCACAATGTTGGAAATGTTTAACGAACGCTTGCGTTCAATGTTCCGACCGAGAGAGACGTCGTCCGCTGCACGCTTGAACGTCTATCAAGTAGTAAACAATTGATAAATTTACAAGTTTCAGCCAATGCAAACAATATCACGTGTTGACAAAATGAAGCATGTCAACAACAACAGCAACAACAACAACAACAAAAGCCATCAGCCATTCCTGTTAATAATTCTACGCTAAATTCTTTCAGTAATCAAGTCGTAGTCATACTTCTTTCCCTTTGTAGCTTACAGTTCTGAACCGGATTAAAAGACAGTTCTGGAATAGATCTCAAATGTGGTAAAGCAATACTCAGCTATTCAAACTTAACCCTTGTCCTGCTATTGACGTGTATACACGTTTTCGAAGCAAGTCAAAGTAGCAACACAACCAATCAGATAGTCAGTCCTTAGCAAGCAACCAATCAGCAATTGATGAAGCGACTTCAAGTCTTCATTTAAATAGTTTTACCAGCAGGACAGATGTTAAAACATCTTCTACTGTTATGGGTAAACAAGATGGATAAAGCTCTATGCTAGCCAAGATCTCAAGCACCAGATGTGGAATTTAGGGTCTAGATCGAGACTGAATTTAGAGCTACATTTTAGTCCCATTTGATGAAACAAAACTCCACATGACAACTTAGCTACACTGGCAAATAAGAAGAATATTCAACGAAGATCAAATTTTGATGAGCTTACATTGAAGACCAAGCTGAGATAACTTGACGACTCGTCACCTTCGCGTCGCTTGGTCAGCAGTTGCGCCACAGGCAACACTAGTGCCCAGTCCAATATGCACAATAACAAGCGAGCAATAAACTGCAATGAAGGCAAACAATTATGTTGACGAGTAAAGAAAAGAAATATACAAATTGAATGTAGTTCCAACCATTAATTAGAGTTGGAGCTGTAAAAATACCACAATTTTAACCGACCTGGTCATGATTCCACGATTGCCACACTGTTTTAAGTTTGATTTTAACTGTTTCAAACCGAATCGGTTGTCCACCGTTTAACGTTTTCCAAAGCAATGACAGAACACCAGAAACCTGATAAGTACTGCTTTTTGTAATTAATTAAACTCATCACCATAGATAAGGTGCTTTGTTGGTGCATTTGGTGCTTGGTTGGTGGGAGGTACTTACTCGCCATTAGCTGCGGATTTGATGGCAGAGCTGTTACCACAACCAAGCCCCAGTCACACTGCTAAGTCAGTCCTAAATGATACATACCAGTTGCATTATGGGGAAGGCGGGTGGGAGACTCATTGCCTCCTGGCTGTTTCGAGTGTTGCGAGGCATACTGAGCCTGGTTGGAGCGTGAATTCTTGTATGTCAAGCGTGACTAGCAGCTGGCTGGCGATAGCAAGAATGATCTGATACTGCTCCTGTTACAGCTATCCACTACCTGTTTGATTAAGAGGCTAGCCTCGATTCCTAATGAGTGGGCAGCGCGCACTATGGCGTGATTTAACCTATCATTGATAACATTGAGTGATTGCGTTTAGTGAAGTATCTGGTGATAAACAACAGTCTTGTAAGGAAGAGTCCCGGTCTTCCTCAATGTAGAGTAGTTCTTGTGTGGCTGCAATAATATTAGGAATATATAGACAGAGATCACACAGCACTGCTCTGTTGTTTGGTAACACGGTGCAAAGTAATCACCTCAGTGTTGGTGTCAAGTGGTGGCTCAGAAGAACTTCCCTTTCCTTCGACAAACAGGTTACTTGCTGTGCAGCACAACGCCTTTGTGAGAGAGGGAAAGAGATGCAGATTAGGTCGAAGTACAGTCAAACCTGTATTAGCGGTAGCCTCTATGGAGTAACCACATGTGTATAAAGGCCACTCTTCATAACCACCAAATGATGCTTTCTGTAGAAATCAACCTGGACAGAAAGGTCACCTGTCTATAAAGGTCAGTGCCGTTTCGAGTATCGAGAGGGCCTAAAGCACTTGACGATTAAATAGCCCAAAATTTGTTATTGTTATAATGTTCACCCTTTGGATTCTCAAAGATGTTGCTTTTGCTCACAAATAGCTAATTAGAAAGATTAACTAAGTAGCACTCTTTAGTTGATTGATCTCAACATATTATGAATTTGAATTTTTGAACTAATATTGAGAAGGGCCTATCCAGACTGAGGGCCTAAAGCACATGCGTTGAGTGCCTACTGGAAAAACGGCCCTAATAAAGGTCATTTTCCTCAGGTCCCAAAGGTGACCATGAGTAGTACAAAGGTGAAAGGTTTCACTGTAGATGGGTTATTACTTAACTTACATAGATTAGCAACACGTAAAGGGCAAAGAAATGTTTTGCATTCCCCATTGAGGTCTCTATCAGGATGCTATCAGATCAACAACATAAGACCACATAATTAGCTATTGTAATCAGATATGTGCAAATCACTTCATAATTTATAGTCTGGAAGCACAAAAAAAGTATTTTTCCAAAAATGTTGTACCACACATTTTGAAACTAACTGTAAACCCAATTACCTACAAAATACAACATGCTGGAATATTTTAATATAACCTAGCTTCTACAATATCGGATTGAGCGATGCTTCCAGCATTCAGGATTGGAACGTCAAATGGTGGGCTAGTAATTGCAATTTGATGTAATCCATATTGCTATTCAAATGGGTACGACAAAAGAGGTACCGCCTCAGTCTGTTTTGCCTGACTTCACAAAGTGCAGGTCATCCTCCTGTCTGTGTTCATAATTGTCACACAGAAATGACAACTGTCGCAGTCATTCTAAAATTAAACGGCCACTCAATAAACCTGAAGAAACAGTAAGTCAGCAATGTAGCTTTTAGTACCATATCTTTTCGCTGTCGGGTAAGACAGACGGCCCCTTGTGAGAGGTGGTCTCTTACTACAGGGAGTTATTGACGAAGGTTAAAATTATCACATCAGTCACTTATACTCCTACCTCTAGGATTCTAAGTGATAGGCCACGTTCAAGGTCGTTAAGATGCTGGCAGTAATTGTGTAGCGACCACACAATTCCGAGCGAGACATTTGCAACAGTTTTGTGGTGAAACTATAATGGAAATAAATAAATAAATAAATAAATAAATAAATAAATCATCTGTCGAATAGTTCTCTCTTTGACATGGCATACAATCAAAGCTCCACACTGGACATCAATGGGAACTCGATGTTTGACCTCATCAACCAACTATGAGCTCTGCGCCCACAAGCCACTATATTATTATCTTACAATACAAGAGCTGACTCAGCTTTGAGTCTGCTGCTCCAGCGGCATACTGTATACAGATTATGCCCGGCAAAAAAAAGAAAATTACGCTACAGTTTTAAAAGGGACAATAGACAAGGGTATAGTATTGAATATAGCTTGCAAAAATATAAAAATGGTGAACTTAAGAAACAGGACCTATAGTTTGACAACGAAATCACCTACAAACCGACCAAGTTGGATTGCCAAGGAAATAGCACGGTGGTATTGTATGGTGAATAGACCATTTTCACAAGTTACCATTTTGGAAAAAGCAAGTGCATTATGGGAAAAGTTGATGTCTCTGGTTTCTGAATACAGAGAAAGTTCAATTTGATACTGATGCAGATTCTTCAAGCTGTGCTATTTTCCTTAAAAATATAATTCTCGTTAATATTATGAGTCAGAAACCCAGTTTCTTCGCTGCTTCAGGCACTCAACTTGCCCCACAATGCACTGGTTTTTCCCATAATGGCAGCTCGTGAAAAAGGTCTATTGGTGATGTATTGAATGTTCATTTGTCCTTCTTTGGTGTTACTTTATCAGATATGTCTAACCGTGATTTATGGTATAGTCCATGTAGAAATACATTAAGAGGAAGAGGACAGTCTATATTATATTAAACATACCAGACAGCAGAAAATATATTGCGTATCAATATTTGAGTTATGAAATTACATTTAAATGTTCCAATCCTTGATGAACACAACAAAAAAGTAAGTCATTTCACCCTGAATTGAAAATAATGTATATAAAAAACAAGGATATCAATAAGGATTCCAAATGTATGCAAAACATAATTTAACCCTTGTCCTGCTATTGACGTGTATACACGTTTTCGAAACAAGTCAAAAGTAGCAACATATTACCAATCAGATAGTTTGTCCCTGGCGATCAACCAATCAGCAATCGATAAAGAAACTTCCAGTCTTCATTTAACTAGTTTTATGAGCTGGACAAGGGTTAAAAATGGCGATTCCAAGTAATAATCCTTGTGTCTATCATTTGTTTTGGCAAACATATCCCTAATTATTAGCAATACACAACTAAGACATGTTGACCGGCTTCAGCAAAGGAACTCACACTGACGGACGCAATTAGAATACAAATGCATTCTACAATCTTTGACTGTTTGTCGTTATGCTTGAGACATGTCGTGATGAAGATACCAAGGCCATTAAGAGCAAGACACCTACAAACAAAAGAACGAAGCACACTTGATTCAATTACTGATGCAAACAGATTATGTGTCTAAAGGATGTTGACAGAAATGCTCCTTCGAGGAAATTACAATGGCAAACGGTAAAGGGCGCTGTTATGTTCTCAATATAGTCAAAATTAAGAGACAATAAGAAGAAATGCAAACCAAAAAAGATAGACAAGCAAGCAGACAGACAGGCAGACAGACAGACAGACAGACAGACAAACAAAGAGACAGCTCTCCTCAGATAACCAAAAAGAACAATTTTCAGTTTGCTTTTTGTCTTCACATCAAAGTCTGATACAGTGAAACCTTGTTAATATCACTATGACTTTCCAGTCAAAAATCGCGATAATAAGCCGGTTCAAATAGTTGATTGAGACGCTTGGTTCTCAAACTGAAGTGATAATAAGCGGGTTGTGATATTAACCGAGGTGATATTAACGGGGTTACGCTGTATGACATCTGATACAACAATTTGGATATGAGAATTGATCTACTGGTCAGCAACAACAGTCGGTGGACTACTGGAAGTCTAAATATTTTCAAAGTTGCATGTCATACCTTGATAAATTCTTTACAATGGATAAACAAAGTGCATCTTAACTACAAGCAGTAAGTGACAACTTACCGGGCGTGGCAGGTTGGATCATGCTTAGAAGCTCGCAGCAGCAGCGTTATAACTTTGTCCTACAAATTCAAAGCAAGTGGGTTTCCATGTCAATCAAAGAAAATCGGGGCGGATATCATCAGCAAAGAGAAAATTGGGGCTGTCACCTACAGCAGGGGCAGATATCAAGGGGAAGCATTGGGTTACTGCATCTGCACATGGTGGTCGATGTGGTCTAGAGGCTAGTACGTGTGGCTGCCAGTCAGGCGTACCAGGTTCGACTCCCGGTCCATCCGACACATATACTCGTTGTTGTCCTCTGTGGTTTAAATTGTGGAGGGCCCCAAGGGAGACAAGCCAACAGCTTATTGGGCTACCCTCGTTAAATAAAGTGACATTTACACATTTGACACATTCGTTGAGGCACATATTATTTGAAGACAAATCCGGGAAAGCATGACAAAAACCCCCCATAAATATTTTCAAGCCCTGTTTTATTTCTTGCGATAATCTAGAATGTGTTCGCCCTTGGCCTACAGTAGCTGTCGACCAAAGCAACAGAAAATGCCTTACTGTTGAGTAGGAATATGAGGAAAATTACTTTTAGAAATAGCTGGCCTTTCAGTCCAGGTTGACTTCTATAGAAAGTGTCATTTTGGGGGTTATGAAGAGTGGTTTTTAGTGGATTTTCTATAGAAATCAACCTTGACAGAAAGGCCGTCTGTCTATAAATGTCATTTTTCTTATGTCCCAGAGGTAATCATTATAGACAGGTTTCACTGTAGCATATCGCAAAACAACGTACCGTGATTTCAGCTCCAGTGGCTGATGGCCGCTCTTCGTTTGTCACTGATCCAGGTTGGTATATTGCCATGGTTTTGTGAGCGTAAGAGAATGCTAACAGGGAGCCCAACAATGTCACAGCCTCCTTGCGGGGATACTAAAAGAGGCAAGGTGTAAAAGATTCATTAGAAGAATAAACCGATACAAAAACGATGGATCAAAAGCAGCTAATGTTTCCAAAATTAGAAATATTTCTAGAACGGTTTCCTTCAGTCTCAAATAGTATTTCTCTACAAGACAGGGTTACACAATTCAGATTTTGTAAGAAACCAGAATTTCTCATGTGAACAGTTATCACTAGGGATGCTTTAGAGGTTCGACTATCCGGCAGCTCGTGATTCCATTCGACTCAAACCTTCTGAATCTTTTGAATCTAATCATTAGGAAATTGTTTTTAGACATGCAGTACTTAGAACTAAGAAGGAAAAGACGATAGAGTTATTTTGTACCTTTCGTATGCCTTGGAGCTAATGTTCCACTAATAAATTAACTAAGAGAGAAGGAAGCAAAATCTTCCAAGGCGTGAACATCAATGCAATTCAAGTATCGCAAAAAGCACTGGACTCACCATTTTCTAAATTAAAAAAAAATTATTACAGTGTAACCCCGTTAATATCACCTTGGTTAATATCACAACCCGCTTAATATCACTTCACTTTGAGAGCCATGCTCTGTCAAAATCAACTATTCTAATCAGCTTAATCTCACAACCCGCTTATTATCACGATTTTTGACTGGAAAGTCATAATGATATTAACGAGGTTTCACTGTATTTGCAAACTCTTTTGAATCGCCTGCCAGGATTCAAAACACGAAAAAGTAATTCAGATTCCATTGAAATTGAATAATCCTGATTCAAACAGCATCTCTAGCTATCACCTAATCCATGGATGTCGATGGTAAATTCCATATGAGCCCATTACCTGCAAGCTTTGGCTTGAGACGATGCTATTAGCAGCAGATATGAAGTCAAGCAGAAGCAAGTAGGAGCCAGGAAGGAGACTGCCAAAGAAATATGGACACTGCGCAACCACGGCATTGATGACGTCCTGAATAAAAGATGACGAAAAAGATACTAATGACAAGAAAGGTAGTAGATAATAGATATATGGATGGAAGGCAAATACAAACTAGTACACTCAAAACTGTATTAGCGGCCACCTCTATAGAGCAGCCACCTGTCTATAAAGGCCACTCTTTATAACCCCAAAATGATACTTTCTATAGAAATCAACCTGGACAGAAAGGCAACCTGTCTAATAACGTCACTTTTTCATGTCCCAGGGGTGATCGTTATAGACAGGTTTCATTGTTCTAAACAAACGAAAATTAACACTGAATAATGTTTGCAAAACTGGGTCAGTAGTTCACAATCTGAACGCTCAATTCGTGAATTCGACGTCTCTCTGTTAAACAATCTACTACTGTCCGAGCCACCACGTTATGTGCATTATTGGTCACTTGAATCACGTCAAAATATTCCTTAACACAGCCTGACGGATTCATTCATTAGTGGACTGACAAAAAAACTGGTGGATGTAATGATTAGTTGGCTGTGAGTACCTGATCAGTGCCTGTCAGACCAACGTGAAGCAGCCGATAGAAATGGGCCAGTTGCTGTTCGCTGATTGGATGATCGAATCGGTTGAGCACACTCATACACATGAGCTTGTAAGCCAACACTCGTCCAACTTTGTGGGCAACAGCAAATGACATTGATGCAGCCTGTCGGTCAAACGAATTTCAACAAATCACAGTTTAACAAGTAGAGTTTTCACAGGAAGAGAGAGTAAACAGCCGGTCCTTGATACACATGATTGATCATAAAACCTGCCTAAAATAAAAAGATATTTCCATAGCTGGAGACGATGTATATGATAAAATCAGACTATCGTGTCTAAGACTTGGTATAAAGGGGTAAAATCGTACCAGCACCAGTAGAATTACAGCGATTAAGTGTAACCCTGTTAATATCGCTTCGGTTAATATCCCAACCCACTTAATATCACTTCAGTTTGAGAACCACTCTCTGTCAGTTTCTGATATTTTAACCTGCCTAATATTACAATTCGCTTATTATAACGAGTTGTAACTGGGAAACCAAAGTGATATTAACGAGGTTATGTTATGTAGTGGCTGTGCTACACTGTGTAGTGGCTGACGCGCGGTCAGTGTGAACTCAATGTCGTCATTATGTAGTAACGTGATAGTAAGAATATGTAGCTGTGTCATCCTGTAATCTTCCTCTTTGCCGTCTGTACTTCGTTGTGTTAACTGCTCTGTCTGTCTGTCCTACCTATGCTGTGTCTCCCGACATAGAGCTCTGGCACCAACGACCATATGTACTCCTTGGAACTCTGCCATCTCTCCCTGTCGTGGGACCAGCAATCTCTCTCTCAAATATATACTTATGTGGAATGTGAAAGTATTCATCTTCGTCCTTTCATCCTCCACAGTTACACTGTACTGCTTTTTAGCTGAGTTACAAAAAACTTAGCATATTTCAGTCATCTCCACAGTCGAAGAGCAAATTTGACTGCAATCAAACCCAATATGCCCATTTGGCTTAATTTAAATGGAAACTGCTACATGGCAGCAAGTCGGGGCCGAACAGTACGGCTTCAGGTTTCATTTACAATGATCACATATCTGTGAGATCAGCATAACATATCGCAAACAGACCTCAAAACACCAATTGAGGAATATCAATGTCGGTGGTGTCACTCGCGGTGGTCGTGGAGTACTCTTATTGTCAAGACTGATGCCAAGGTTGCAACGAATCTAAAACAGCAACAGTAGATGACAAAACACTACAGAAAATACAAGACAAAAGCAATTTGGCATGAATGATTGGACGGAGCACAGACAGAATCCAAAATATACAAAATGGTGGCACCAAGAAACGAATGCTGTATTGACAAAGTAATAATCTGCATACCATGTATGTCACTTTCTTTTCTTGTTTAAATACCTGAACATACGCCCATCTATTTGAACTACGAAAACCAAACTCATTATTTCTGTTTTAGGTCCTTACTTTTAATTTGTTATAATTTTGCGTCATTAAAGTTTATTTGAATCAATCAAAAGACATTTTGGAACTCCTTAAAAGCTGGTTACATTAAGAAGATCTTACAACAAATGAAAACTAACTTGTTATTTACTAGCTAGTTCGGGCTGTTTTAAACAGTTTTGATGAGTATATAACGAATTTGATGTTTGTAGCGCTGATTTGGACACCACAAAAGAATATCCGATGCAATACAACATACTGTTTATGAATGTGCAAATTGTACAACGAGAAGTCAAGATAGCTTAAGAAAGCCAAAAACAACTTAATTGCAAACGAGATTCTCCTTACTGTAGTGCCCTGATTGGCTACGTCGTCATCGCACATGTCACGTGATCATTTGTGCTGTAATATTGTGCTTTTGTGAAAGATATTACAGTCAAACCTGTACTAGCGGCGACCTTTATAGTGCAGCCACCTTTCTATAAAGGCCACTTTTAAGAACCCCGAAATGACACTTTCTATAGAAATCAACCTGGACAGAAAGACTACCTGTCTATAAAGATCATTTTTCTCAGGTCCCAAAGGTGACCATTATAGACAGGTTTCACTGTAGTTCGTAAATCTACAGCACTCAGCTTGGTTGTCTGTATTACTTCAGTCACTACACTTACCACGTACAGCATGTCCCAAAACTGAATAAGATAGTGGAACACTTTACTGTGGATTGCAGGATCTGCAATTTGATTGATGTTTCCCATGATCCCTAAAATCCTCTTCCATAATACCACGGCTGTGACTGGCATCCAACCTTCCGTTTCGCCACCTTGCAATATCACACTCTTTCCTCCTTCGATGACGTTGCCTTGGCAACCAATGTTGTCTGATTCGCTTCCATCGTATCCATGCATGGCAGGGGAGCCTCTAACGCCTGCTTCGAGTACTTCTGAAAATGAAGTTGAGTGTCTTATGGATAAACAACAGAGGCCATCAACGAGGCCAAACACTTATCAACGGTGATGAGTCTTATGGATAAACAGCAGAGAACAACAAAGCTACAATGGAGTACAGTTCAACCTGTATTAGCAGCCACCTCTATAGAGAAGCCACCTGTGTATAAAGGCCACTCTTCATAACCCCAAAATGACACTTTCTATAGAAATCAACCTGGGCAGAAAGGCCACCTGTCTATAAAGGCCATTTTCCTCAGGTCCCAAGGGTGACCATTATAGACAGGTTTCAACGTAATAAGCTATTTCTAAATTAATTATTATCCATTGGAAAAAAGTGACCGACCTTAATCATTTAATGTTACCTTTATTATTATGCACATATCGCTCACCATCATCAATTCTTAGCAAGAATTCATTGAAATTCCGCTTAAACGTCACAACTACCGCAGATCCTTGTCAAAGAAAACCTGTTGCATGGTCAAATTTGATTAATCTGAGAGAAAGTTGCAGGCATAGTACCAAGAAAAGATTTCTACTAAAACTAAGAAGCAAAATTGTGTTCGAATTTTCCTATCTTCTCTTGTAGCCCTATCACCATTTAGCTCTGTAAGATTCACCCGCATTGCATCCCCATGCCCCGCCCCCTGCCCACTGGAGAACTGAGGATCTACAAATAACACAGTGATATACAGTCAAACCTGTATTAGTGGCCACCTGTATAAAGGCCACTCTTCATAACCCTAAAATGACACTTTCTATAGAAATCAACCTGGACAGAAATGCCACCTGTATATAAAGGTCATTTTCTTAGATCCCAGAGGTGACCATTATAGACAGGTTTCAATGTATATTTCATTAGCTCACCTTCTTGGAAGTGGACATGAGGTGAATGTGGTTCGTCATCCAAATCATCACCTTTGCTAAGATTGTCATCGTCATCCTCGTTCTCAACCTCTGACACTGAACCTGTTGCGATTCGTCCTGGTTGTACTGCCAACTTGCCACCCGCATACGAATCACCATCGAAGAAAGTAAACATGCGACTGTCGATGCTCTGGTTGTCGGCCGTTATGGCGCGAGGCTGGAAACTGACACTTCCTTCCAAACTGATCAAGTCAGGATCCGATAGGCTGTCTGCTCCGGGAACATGAACGGGTATAACATCAGGTTGTTTCAGGGGCATCCCGATGGGGCCACTGGTGTTCCCCGCTTTGACCAAGGTCTCGTTGTCAAAGAATAATGGCGATTCGGCACTGGCTCGTAGTGAGCTGCTGCCACTGGTTGCTCCTTTACTGTGCATGGCAGCAGCCAGTCTCACTTGCAAGGAGCTATTTGAGAGGCCCAGACCATGACCAGTGTAACTGTCCTCACTTGCCGAACTGCAAATACTCATAGACTCCTGTCGCCTGGCAAGTGCCTCGGCTGATGAAGGGTTACACACTTTGGATTGAAAATCAGCAAAGGGGTCTTTCGGGGGCACAAGGGTGGGGCCACTTGGTGCTGCAGGGGGTGAGGCAATTTCCTCTTCAAAAAGACCAGGTCCTTGTGAAGTTTCAGCAATCTCGATCAGGGTCGGACGGCGTTCATCTAAATGAAATCACACAAAAACGTCAAGGAGTGATCAGCTACACAGGATGGTCGAAAGCCAGTTTCTCCTTGAAATCAAAGAGGTGATTGTTGCCTTAGTGCAGGAACACAGAGTATGTCTGGTTGTAATCACTTTATCATTGACGACATATGCTAACAATCTCCTAATGAAGTAAGCTGCAAACATTAGATGACAAGCGACGGACACTAAACAGCAGTGATAAACAAGTACACATACTATCAATATTTTCCAACAATTAATGATAATTATGATTGAGAGTGATGATGAGTTACTTGATCATTTATCCCATCATCATCTTTGTCACCATCGTGAATATTGTTATCATCGTCATAATAATAATAATCAATTCATCATCATCATTTTTCAACTTCCCACTTAGCCAAGAGGCTATTTTCAACAATGTCCAAGTGTCCCCCCAGCCCTCTGCCCCTGCACAAAGGCATTCACTGGAATGGTACTTTGAGATTCGCCTTGCGATTACAAACTGAAATAGAACATAAGACACTGTTTCTAAACGTGCACAATTCTTACTCAGTCGTTTTGGCTTGTCCCCTGTCAAGAATGCGTCCTTCAAATAGCCACTATCGCCAGATTGCAGCAGAGACTCTGAGCTTTGACGCATCAATGACTCCGATTGCTGTTCGGCATCCATAGCACTGTTGCCCTGTTCTCCAGTCCCGTAGGCCATACAGGGGTCAGTACCACTTGATAGACCCGAGTCGTCAATTCTGCTCCAGCCCCTGGAAAACGAGCTTCTTGCAGACGCCAAACTAAGTCTGTTCTCCTGGAAATGTTTGCCTCTCAGTCGCTTCCGTTTTTGCTCGGTCAGCCTTGCCAACGGAGGATCATGAAGGTCTATGCCATACAATGTTCTTGCCATCACACGCAACAGGGTCTCAACAGTTTCCTGGTTACAGCCACAAAAAAGTAATCAAAAATTTGCAAAAAGGAAGTATTTTAAGCAATTTAAGTCCCGAGACTGTGAATAGCCAAAGTTAGCATCATTTGAAGAATGCCTACAGAAAGAACGTTTGTACAGCTACGTATATCTAGCAATATTACGGTAAAAGATAGGTAATGAAGTAAATTGTTTGAGTTTTGTGATACCAGTTAGTGTAAGACACCCTTGTGGGTGCTGCTAACTCAATTGGTTGTTGCCCGAGTTCTATATGTAAATTTCATTTGTGTACTGTGAAGTGAAAATGATTTGAGCACTAAATACAAACAAACAAACCAATAAACAGACAGACAAACAAACTTACAAAACAAACAAACAAACAAACAAACAAACGAAGTCATTAACACAAGTTGCGACACATAAATGCAACCTTAAAATGGCTATTTCTTCCTATGGTTGATCAGTTGACTTTTGTTCTAGCTACTCGATCATTACGACTGTCAGTTGTAACGTAAACACAACCACTGGTTATTAGAATTGAACCACATACCGACCATTTGACGATCGCCTCTTCCCATTTGGTTAAACTTGAAACAACACGAAGAAGCTCATTCCACAAACTGGCAGGAATGTAAACTTGCAAACTGGCACGAATCCATGAGACAAACAAAGTCTATAAAGAGACAGAGAGAGTTTTGAAACAGAACATCCGTTTATGAGGCTGACACTTCTCTGAAATCCGTGGATCCGTAGAAAATGTGATGTGATATATCGGTCACGCACTACCAGTAACGACTTTGATTTAGATGAGATCGCGATTACATTCGACCCATGATTCGACTCAAGTGATATGTCGATCATTTTGATTCCCCTCCCGCCCGACCACAAGTTCATGGCAAGTATGCTTAGGAATTCCACTGACCAAGCAGTGTGACTGGTGCTTGGTGCTGGGTGGTGACAGGCCTCAGAGCCTAACGCATACTGAATTCCAAACACCTCCCATCAACCAAGCACCAATGGCCAAACATGAAATCGTTCAGAGGCATACAAGTTTAAAAATAGTCAAAATGCATCAACACAAAATCAAATCAATTAGGTACTCCTTCTGGTGCAGCAACACATGAGGTGAACTGAATTAGCAAAGTCAGCTGGGGAAACAGAATTCTATTAGAGGGATTAAAAGCAGCACAGAAACACAATTACATTGAAAAAATAACCGAGCTTGATCGTACCAATCAGAATTCAATCAACTGACCTCCAACATATATGCTGCCTTCCTACCACCAAGGGTTTGATGTCGTTCGACAGGGGGCTGTACAGGAAGACAATGTTCTGCTATCCGCAACAGCACAACCAACATCTGCCGCCTGAAGGAAGAATTATTAAGAAATTAAAGAAACACATATCTATAAAGACCAACAAAATGTCAGGTTAACCAATTAGACAATTAGGTTGATATTTTTGTTATATATTTAACCCTTGTCCTGCTATTAACGTGCATACAAGTTTTCAAAACAATTCAAAAGTAGCAACATCTAACCAATCACATAGTTAGTCCCTAGCAATCAACCAATCAGCAATCGATAAAGCGACTTCAAGTCTTCATTTAACTACTTTTATTAGCAAGACAAGGGTTAAGACGTTTGCACAACAATAAACCCATACCAAGTTTGCGATGTCAGTTTCACTTCCAAAATTATTCCACGATACATTTTCATGACTTTCTGACATATTTCGACCTGCAGTGCAAACAAAAAATAAAAAAATAAACCGGCTTGGAGCAGAAAAAGAAAAAGCTATGGATTTGTACAACATAGCGAAACAATACGGTAAATAATATATTAAATGTCAAATCCAAGTCGAGGCAACGTTTGGTATAAGAAACATGAGTCCACGCTTTCCAGGAAGATATAAGCAAAAACTCATTTATTTAAATGCAAATTTTTTTTTGAAGAAAAAGTTTTACATACAACCAGTGTGGGGCTTGCATTAGATTCTCGACTTTTTCTGCACAAAATGACTCTTGATAAAATCGCGTTGATACAAAGGAAGTTTTGTTCTAGCGACTGCATATTCGTATCAAACCAGAACTGCACTAATAACCAGGACCATTTTATCCAGCGGGCACTCAAAGCAAATACTTCAAGCCCTCAGTTTAGATAGGCACTTTTCAATTGCAGTTTTCAATATTCCAACTCTACGAAAATAATGTGCATCGTAAAATCATCTCCAGAGTGCCAGCGAGGCAATGAATCTCACTATCCGGTGAGTCAGCGTGAGCAAATTACTTTCAAGTAATGCATATTTTAACAGAGCAATACGTTTCAGAATATTTAACTATCTAAGATAGGTCATCTTAAAAGCAGTACTTAAAACCATCTCGGCTCTTAAAGACGGCTCTTAATAGTCAAAGTAATAACAAGCAAAACATTCTCCTGACTCCGACAGAATAATCAACTTACCTGACGTGACAACAGATCATCTTCGGCTGTCACAAAGAACACCTGAGCACTGTAAGTAATGAAAACCCTTAGATTGGCCTGCAGTCCAGCACGGACATTTTCAACTGGTATGCCACCAAACAGAGCCTTGCCGCTATTCTGAACGGCTTGCTTGTAGGATGGGGAGCGAAAGGTCGGCGTGACTGGCTCTGCATCAACCGTACAGACGCTATCGACTTTCTCATCTTCCTTAACTGGCTCTTTCATGAACAGGGGTCTAGCTGACGGCTGCAAAATGAACATCAGAAATACAGCGAATTAACACAGAGCATTTGACAGTCGTTCCTTTTATAATCAATAGATAGATTTACGTAATTAAAAAGCCATTTCTTGATTCCCAGATGACATCGACCAAGCTTTATTTTAGCCGAAATTATGGCAGACTACAAACTAGCTCCAAAAAAGCACAATAGACGCCTACGGTGTTTCTCAGCAAATTTAGAAGAATTACAGAAATACTACAACAAAACATAGAAGCTCTAGGAGCATGACTCACGGATAATGGATCGATAGAATATAAGATAAAACATGCAGTACAGTCGAACTAAGTTGCATTAATGACAACTTCGTTAAGCGGACACCCGCCGAAAGCGGACGAACCACAGAAATTTCACGCAAGGATGCTTATTAATTCACTGTATTTCCCCTCACTCTCGTGGAATGTTATTGCTCAATGTTGTCGTGTCATTGTCTTTCTCGCAAAGCAGCCTAGTCCGCGCAAGATAGATGATGTGAGCTTTTGGTCCCATCATCTATCAAACACATCACACTTTCCCCTCTCATGGCATAGATGTCACATTACCATGGTAACCGTGAGTCAAAAATCAGCGGTTAAACTCATCCCCATAGATAAGTTGTTTGGCAGTGGTGCTTGGTTTTGGTGAGAGCTGCTTACTTGCAAATGGCTGCAGAGA
>OFHS01002127.1:0-22951 GCA_900245855.1 Calvadosia cruxmelitensis
TGAGATTTTTTATTTTCTGTGGGGAAATAAATGCAGTAAATGCTATATAAATCCAATAAAACTGAGATTAGTCTCATATGATGCATCACTATGTGAGCTATCCATTCATATATAGCATGATAGGGTTGTTGCTGCACATGTGGATATATCAGCCATAGAACATCAACAACAATTACACAAAGGCGCGCGTATCCGGAAATTATGTCCAGGCTAAAAAAATATCCAGTAGTGAATGAGTTAATGGATCTAGTCGAAAGACAACTCAATCATCTTCAAACAGAAGCACATACTATTTGACTAACGACTTTTGTCGGCAGAGGCCGTTTTTGGCAAATCAAAGTAGGGCATTGCAACGGAACACCTGGGTCATACTATTTGACTAACGACTTTTGTCGGCAGAGGCCGTTTTTGGCAAATCAAAGTAGGGCATTGCAACGGAACTCCTGGGTCAAACATTTCGGGAAATGTTCCCGCTTTCCTCTTCCTGTTTGCTCTTTGGAAATTTACAAGATTGACTTCTCAGGAAATATAAAAAATCCTCCGATAAATAGTTTCTGACTTTGCCTTTCCAACAGGTCTTGATTGCAAGTTGAAAATATTGAAGAAGCGGCAGCACCTCCGTCGTACGACTGTTTGTTTACATCACTTTTACGGCTTTTGAAATTCAACACCTATTCGTCATTTGAGCCAGCTATTGTTCTAGGTGTAAAGGTCACGCCCATTATCTTTTGATTGGAAATTCATGTGAGCGGGTGTGTGTGAAACGGTCAAAACATGTGCTTTTCGGCACTCCGTAGAGAGAAAGCAAGGAGAGAATGGCTGCAAATAACTCATCTGCTTTTGGAGATTCTGAAATGAAAGCCGAAAATGTAGCCACTCTATTAATTTACTATTGTTTCTGGCTACTTTGTCAGAGTCTGGCTCTGTTGTTATAACATTTGCGAATTGCAATTCTCACGGTCGCCCGAATGTTATCAATGGCAAATTGAAGTTGCTTGCCCTGATTTGAAAAAGTTAAAGCTCAGTTATTTCTGTTTGTTGTCTGCCTACTTTTGATTGCGAACATAAGATGGGCTTATTATTGGCAGTTCCACGTGTAATTTAGCGCTTTAATCGGAGTTTAAAACACTGAAACAAAAGCCGGGACCCGTTTGAGTCAAGGTTCTCGGTTCGGGAAACCGGGACGTCAATTTCCTGACACAACTTTCTGCTGATTAAAGGGGACATGAAGCAAAATATTAAGTTAAAGTTATTTTATGCAAATGATGCCGAAAATCATCGCTGTCGCATTAGTTTTTTTACGGAAAATGATCCGATCTCCATATATTTTATTTCAAAATTCTCTCTTTCTCACACAAAAGGGCGCCATTAAAGTCCAGTCTATTTCTGTGATGTCACTGGTTGTGTTGCGTTGTGGTGTCTAGCGTTGCCACGCTCAGATTACTTGTAAACAAACAGGGGTGGATAGACTAGATTTATTTTCTAGTTCGCTAAAATTAGAACTACTTTCGAATAATACTAGTTCGCTAAAGCTNTGTAATTTAGCGCTTTAATCGGAGTTTAAAACACTGAAACAAAAGCCGGGACCCGTTTGAGTCAAGGTTCTCGGTTCGGGAAACCGGGACGTCAATTTCCTGACGCAATTTTCTGCTGATTAAAGGGGACATGAAGCAAAATATTAAGTTAAAGTTATTTTATGCAAATGATGCCGAAAATCATCGCTGTCGCATTAGTTTTTATGGAAAATGATCCGATCTCCATATATTTTATTTCAAAATTCGCTCTTTCTCACACAAAAGGGCGCCGTTAAAGCCCAGTCTTTTTCTGTGATGTCACTGGTTGTGTTGCGTTGTGGTGTCTAGTGTTGCCACGCTCAGATTACTTGTAAACAAAGTATGGAGAGTGGAGGGCAACGGACAGAAAGCAAGCATATGTATGCACATCAAAAGGAGTCTTTTGCATTGCGCCTAGCTGCGCTAACACGCTTAGTAAACATAAGGAAATTCACTTCCATCGTTTGCCTTTAAAAAAATGCTCTTCTTTTGAAAGCCTAGGTTGTTGCCATGAAACGATCGAATCCTCCACGGAATGAAAGTGCTTGCATTTGTAGCCAACATTTCCTTGACTCAGATAACGAGCATAAAATGAAATTAGACGATGAAACAGGCAGATTCGCTGCTGTCGTTGTTGAAGTCAACTGCTGTCCTGCCAGTGTTTGACTTTTCTGAGTACAGGATGGGTTCGACTGACCGACCAACTGCTTTATCAGCACGTGATACCGCAAGGGAACTCCGAGCGAAGAGAAGAGCTGAAGAGAATCAAGTCAGAGAGGTATTTGATGATGTAGTTCAACTGTTAGCCTTAGAAATATTTTAGTTTAAAATTACTTGCAAACAGTTGGGTAATATTTAACCACCCGATAGAAATTGAAAGAATGCGACTAGTTCAGCTACTGTACGTGATCGCTCCGGAATCCCGTACTAGTAAAGAAAGTACAGCACAGTAAGTAAGTACTATGATAGCGATAGTAAATTTAATTAAAAAATTTTGTCGAGCTATATTTGCATTTGGGTTGACGTGTGTTATATGAAATAAGCTGTTAAGACTTCCTTGATACTTTTCAAGAGGCAGAATTTAGGTACGCTGCTGTGTGACGCCCACCTTGTAATTTTATTGGCATGCAACAATATTTAAAGGGTGGGACAGGAAGTTTTGTTTTGACAACTATTTAATTTGTAAAATATTGTTTTCATTTTAGGTGCAAGGATCAATTCATACAATTGTCTACAGCAAGGACACAGATACAGCTGCTGCCCCATCCACAACCACAACAACATATTTGGAAAAACCTATACCTGTACCGCTATGCAAACTGACCCAGTGCCTGCATGCAACTGTCAAATGCTATCAAATAAAGATCAACAGCAGCAACCTATGGTAGTGGATGCTATTTCTTTTAGCTCTATCAAGCATGACCACAACTATTTTGCCGATTGAGTGCTAGTAGGGGCCCAGCATTACAGATTACCACAAGTTGTAAATACAGAAGCAGAATGTGATGGGACCTATGGCATTGCCGAGGACAGCGCTGAAATCGAATGCAATGAAGAAGTTGAGATAATGGAGGAGGATGAGTATATACCTAATGAAGATGACATGACTAGCCAAGATACTCCTAGCTCAGATGAGCAAGACAATTGCGTAACTGACGAAAAGAAATATATTGTTTCGCATGGGCAGCCGATGAAGCTTTTTCGTTTCTGTCAAGCAGAAGGATATTTAAACATTGTATGTGAAGATCCAGTAGTAGTGGTGCAAGGCTATGGAATCACAGTGAAGGCTACATATATTGATGGCCATACCGCTGTCTGGAATTCTCAACCTATGTTGAACGGCATCATGGCATGCAACGTGTTGATACCTACGGCAATCTTTTTAACTGGGAACATACATGTTTACTCCGTTTCGCGAAATTTGTGATTCCTTTTCACTGCAGTCCCTCAGCATCAGGCAGTCCTTTGCAATGCAAAAGCTGTTTGTTGTTCCAGAGGTGAAGGATGTGTGGACAACCCACAATACAAAAGTCCTTGGAAATATGCAGGAGAATGATGTTGTTGTCGCAGGTGATGCCCTGTGTGATAGCCCCGGACACAATGCATCCTTTGGAACATATACCCTTTTGGACATCTCGACAAAATTGATAGTCGCCCAGGAGACTGTTAAAGTGCCAGAGGTCAAAAACAGTTACTGGTTAGAGCCTGTCGGAATGGAGAATTGCATGAAGAAGCTTGCGGTATGATGCAAAGCTGTCTCCATAGCAATGCTATTCCTTTACATCTGTGGCACAACTACTGTGTTATAATATTCAATTACTTGAGGTACTATATCTGATCAATTACTATGCTATTTTTATTTAAGGAAAATGACGTCAACATTTCAGTGCTATTGACCGACTGTCACCAAACCATTAAAAGAATATTAAGAGAAAAGCATCCAACCGTTTGGCATGAATACGATTTGTGGCATATCGCTAAAAATATTCGCAAGCGCCTTTCAAACGTCAATAATGAGCAACTGACCGAATGGATCAGAATGGTGATAAGTCATCTGTGGTACTACTCCGTGGTTTGTTATGGAGATGTTGTTTTATTGAAAGAGCGCTGGACAGCAGTTCTGCTCCACGTGACCAATGTTCACGAGTGGCTTGAGTCAGCAAAAATATTCAAATGCAACCACCCACCCCACTCCGACGCCGAAGCCAAGGGAAGACCATGGCTCAGCCCCACATCCAAGGCATTTGAAGCTTTACAGAAAGTTGTAGCAGACAAATCTCTATTGAAAAAGCTAGAAAAGGTTAGGTACATTGTCATTATATTATTTATGCTATGAATTCGAACTAGTTCATGATGATATCTTGTCAGCACGTCCAATCTTTTCACATTAAAGTAAACATTGGCATAGGTTACTTTTAACTTTGTAGTAATTATCAGTACGTTAGTAACAATTGCTAAGGAGGTACTGGCAAATGCATCTGTATAAGATCTGTTCAGTTACATTGTTACATACTACATAAATTTACAGGTTACCAAATGCATCCACACCGGGTAATACCGACTCGATTGACCATGGCGAAGGCCCTGATGGATACCTAGCTTTCAAGCTACATTCAATCCTGGCCATTACATTATTGTTAGGAGGAACCAAGTTTACAATGCCAAAACACACTAGTCAACCTCAGCTTCTTAGATGACTAATTCTGACTGCTGGAGCTGGTGATTCATAGGGCAACTTGCAGTATAGCATATGCAACATAGTACCCACTGTCCTCTGTACATTCCTATCCTCCCCTAGAATTCTACTGTTCTGGTCTGTTGTGCCATACCATGTGACACAGCTTGATTTAGCAGACACCCACCTTCCGTCAATGATGTGAACACTTTGTATGTTTTGCTCTTGTATATTTGAAAGGTATCCTTGCTCAGCGCTGGAGGCTACTGATGCGATATGTGATTGCATGTCCTGAGAAGATGTCAATCTTGTTAAGGCGATGTGTGTCCTCCATAACTACTTGGGGACAATTGGGGATTAAAGCTATGTACCATCTGGCTTTGCTGACGTTCCTTGCAGTGATGGGACAGTTAGAGATGGGTTTTGGCGCCTTGGGAATGATGCACAATTACAGGATTCCAATTGCTCAAGCAAGAGTGCAACTTTGAGTGCTGTTTCTGTTCTTGAAAGCCTCACCAATTATTTAAACAGCCCCAAAGGCAGTGTCCCGTGGCAAGTCGAGTATGTGACACGGCATTAAACTAAAGCATAGTAACATGAAGGTATCTTTAATCGATTAGTCTTTATTGTAAGATATGTACGTACATGTATAGTTCATAGTTGGAAGAACACAGAAGTTGAATTACAATTCATCTATTTCATATCTCATATGGAAAATTAATGACTCAATTTCTTTTGGGCCCTGGCTAACTTGTATACAGAAAGTTTCCGCAATTTCTCTGCTAAATGCATGGCGAAGAAGTGTGCGTCATACTTTGGCTGCTCATTATCTATCTTCTATAGTTCAGCATTAATGGAAACTATTTGTTCTGCAACATTGGCTGCCTTTTCTTCACATAATTTCCTTTTTTGTCCACATTTCAAACGCCCTCCTGTAGTGTTTGGAGTAGCAATTAAACTGGCTTCAGGATCCGGTGACTGATCTGAGTAGTCATCCCATGGCTGAAGGGATTCATCATTGTCAATGATGTGAACATTTCCCTGTGTTTGCACATTTGTAGCTGTCCTGAAATTATCAAATTGAAATGACTTTCTCAGTGAAGTTCCATGTTGGTTATCCCTCACTCCCACATTCCCCCTCCTCTATACCCGATGCTCTCACCGTCATGTACAGTATATGCTAGCATTGAGCAGTACAGAAGTTTTTATATTGATCAGTACAACAGTTTCATTCCATGGCTTATCATCAAACATGTTTGCTCCAGATATAGGCCTACCTAAGCTTTTGTGCAGAGAATATGTAGCATGGAAACATGGAAACGGTGTATGCACAGTGTCTACTAGGTTGGGGGGTTGGAGGGGCTGGAGCTTCTAGCATGAAGCAACGACATGCAGTTTCGGAGTTTTTTAATAAGTAATTGTTTAATTGTTTGATCATTAACCTGTCTTCTTGTTGAAGTCATTCAGCCACTTCATGTTCTTCCACCATCTCCAGGATGGCTCCTTGGTGGCCGGTGCTCCACTGGCGCATCTGGACTCTTATGCCCGTTTGCAATTCATGTAAGAATCCCTAAGATTCTCCTTTTTTGCGCTTCTTCAGCTGCAAAGAAGAAGACAGTAGTTTACTGCAAGCGAGACAGTTCAGATGTTTGTAAACTTTATTGGAAAGTGAATTCGTAAAATAAGACTTTACCCACCCGTCCATTCGGTGTTTGTCCCCTGTGACATGAGAGCCGCCACGTCCTTCCAATTATTAAGTTTTCTTCCGCGTGCGTCCTTATAATCACTGTTGTATTTATCGTACAACACTAGCCGACCTCTAACCAATTCTATCAGCAGCTCCTGCCATTCTCTTGCGTAGCTAACGGAAACACGTCTCGGCAAAACCACACTTTGAGAAGTTCCTCAGAAGCAGGTTCTACGAGTCTAGAAAGCTCTGCCATTGCTGTAACGAGTAGGGAAACATTGAGAGATTGATGATGTTGAGCACAGATTTGATCCACATGTAAGCCGCCAAAAATCTAGATTCTTCACGGGGAAATTTCAGCCAATCAGCGCACAATCATCGCCGCGTTGACATCGTCAGAGGTCGACATGTTGACCTTCAAAATCCATTGCGGAGATAACTCCGCCCACCGCCTCCGACTATTGTTCTCCGGGCTCAAAGGGCATGTAGTTGTGCGAATCGCACTGTTGTTGCGATCGTGTGGACAGGCCTTTAATGGCACAAGTGTCGGCAACAGTAAGCAACGATATTTCCAGAATATCCCTTTCAAGTGCTACTGAGCTAAACAGTTTGTGATTCGTGATGCACGTTCCATCAAATCCTTCTGAACAACATCAGATAGTAACAGGTCGATGCTGAATTCGTGACAGCAAACACATTATAACACAGTTGCTGCATACGCACCAACTCAAATCTGAAACCCTGCTAAAAGTTTTGGTGACTTTCTTGCAATTATTTCCTGATTGCACTTCTTGGTTCGAAGATTCAGATTCTAAATCGTTTCCACGAAGCAAAGGAGAAGTGCAAATCAGTTCATAAGTGTACGCTTGCGGACCACGTGCTCCAAATATTGTTGGACTTTCCGTATATCTTGAAGTTGAAATATCACCCTAGTAATAGGTCAAAACAGTTGGCTTTTCTATGCACACTTTTCTGACTGTCTCCGCGTTCCTTGCTGTCAAGCTTTGACCTCGTCATCAATGACATTTCCAATCTTTTCAATCAATTCTACTGCTGTCTTTGCTGTCGTATCAACATCCACAATATACTATGGAGGGCCAATGACAGCATGAACTGTCTCCCGTACAAGGACATCATTATCTCTTCCCTAAGTGATGTCATCCTATGGAAGCATATCAAAACCTTTTTTACAGCTTTCGAATCAAGCTGAGCCAAGTTAGTGTATATCCGCATTTGATTGATAACAGAAATGCCAATATCGAACAGGACTATTGCAGAACATTGTACAAATAAAGCGCACAATATCGACATTGTAGATATATAGACTTATACAGTACACCTATTATATTTGCAGCAAGTTTATAGTCATGGATGAAATCCTCTTGTAGGCCTTTGTCAAAATATTTTATGTTAGCTCTTCCAGGACAATTCTAGATATCTCTTTATATGAGGACTGGTTTGATCTTCTGCTTCCTAAAACAAGGGTGGAATAGATCGATTGTTGGAAAATAATAACCCAAGTGCCAGGTGTGAAAAGTAATATATATTTAGTGTTGCTACAATATAACAATGTCCACATCCTTTTATAGCTGGTAGCTATGGCTAATTGCACGCATCTTTCTATAAACTTCAACTGGGAGTGTATGTTGATATTTCTCTATTGATTTTGTTTTATCTATTGCGGTCTGCAGCAGTTTTTCCCAATCAACCATAATCAAATCTGTTATGCCCTCGCTGGATTCTGCAATGCTGTCGATTTCCAGAGGCCTTCCGGTGACAAGATACCTTTTCATCTTTGCAGTACAGTCAACTCCGCCAATAACGGTTCCGCCATTACCAGAAATTTGTCAATGACGGTGCATTTTGAAGTCTGGATGATTGTTGCGGTCTTCCTTTACTAAATATGTCTGCCAATACCGGCGTCAGCAACAACGTTTTTTCATCTATTTCGGTGTATAATTCTGGTCCCAGATCACAAATTATTTGCCATATCGGATTTTGAGTTCCTCCAAATCAATTTTCATGATATTTATTAGGCAGTAATCTTCAATTTCTTGTGAACTGCAGTCAAACCTTTTCAAATTTGACTGCATTGTTAGTTAAGTGGGCTGCTAATTGCCACAACGGGAACAACTTTGTTGACGCTGACGCCGGCTCTAGTCTTGCTGCTTGTCAACCCAATATCCTAGCTGAGAACATAAGCGGGAGATGAGCAAGTCGAATTCATTACCTGCTGTCAGCTCATGAAGTATTCTGATTTCCATTTATGATGTCTTTATGATGTCTTTATGATGTCTTTGACCCCTTTGACGAAGAGGAAACGTCCTCGCCTAAGCCTGGTATGTAAACATTAAGCAACATGTGAATGTTATTCCCATTGTTGTGAAACAGTGTGCACTGGGATGGTCAAAATAATATGATTTCGATGTCTCAAGATCTAAAACCTTCGACGTTTAGTACACCCTCTGCAGTAGAAGTGAGATTTTTAATAGAATTCAAACAAAATCCATAAACAATTTTTGTTTCTTGCTAGTGAGTTGATCGTGCACCGACCTGAAAATTGTTTCCAGGAATTCAACCAAGGGTTAATGAGTTAACTGAATTTGACTGAGCTTGAGATGGAGTCATTACACACCATTTGAAAGGTTTGCGAGATTTAGATCTTTTTAGACACGTCGAAAGTCATATTATTTTGACCGCCGTAATGTACATTGTATCACATCAATGGGAGTAAGTTATCACCTATTCTACATTAACTGTACCAGGTCATTTTGCATCACCATATCGCTTTTCCATAGTAGTGCTCCAACCCTATTGACTTAATTATGCACAGAACGGGTCCTGAACTGGACTTGCTTGTACAGTTGGTCTTAAAGGCACTTCAGCAAGGCCCCGCAGTCCTGGAACTAAATGCGGGTCTAGTACATTGACAATGCCAAGGGCGAGAGTGCCTGGCTGCCGTTCCTCTCAACATTCAACAAGTTATGCAATGCACAACAGGCAAGCACAAGCATACTTGGTTTTGCAGGCTCAAGGTCATTGCTTCGAGATAAAATATGCCACGTTGCAGCAAGAATCCAAATGGAGTTTTCAATCAACCTGCAGATTCTCAACAGGTTGTAATTAAAAGATTTCATTTTGGTGACCAGGGCATGCCTTGGGGTATGGTTGCATCACGTTTTTAAGGAAATCTGTTATCACCAAAAGTAAAATATGGCAGACGGTTGAAATCACTGGCACCAGGTGGACATTTCGGCGGTGGAAGATGGGATGTGCCATCCTCCAGCCACTTTCCCAAGCTTGACGCATTAAGTACGCTTCCTTCAGAAGCCATGCCTTGAGCTCTAGCATCAACGTACTTGAAGCGATAATTTGCATCACATAGCACCATTGACTCCGTGCCTTTATAATTTAAGAATTCACTTCCCAAGTTCCAGAGCTTCGTCATCACGATGTGCTTTCCGTCTAAAGCACCAACAGCATTTGGAAAATGCTAATGTTCCTCTAAACCTTTTGACATTACTGCCCTTTCCTCTTCCAATGATTGCAATGTCAGATAGTCTTCTTTCAGTTGGTGATAAATAGCAAGGCAGGTTTCATGTATGGCAATCGATATCGCAACAGCTGACATTTACCACTCATACTGAAGTGAGGTCATGCTCTGTCCTGTCGCAAGATATGTTGGCCGTCGCTCTTCTCCATAGTAGTTGCATGTCGTGGCAAGTAGTGTTTGCATTCATTGTTGCTCATACAGAAACTGCAGTTCCCAAGAGGCTTAAGCTGATTCCTTTTCAACCATTCGCCTGCAACAGTTTGCAAAGGAAAACACAGTGGAACCCAGGCGCCCATTCCACAGCTATAATTTTATCAAACTTGCAGAATCCTTCTCTTACAATGGAACGACCAGATGTTGTTGCATCTGTGACCCATCTTTCTGGTCACCGCAGCATATATGGTAGCCCTCGTTTTTGTTGTTGGTGGTGCTACAAATGGACCCAGGTACTGAGAGCATGTCTCGGCCTACCTGGTTCACCCAGTGCTGTTCGACATAACCTATAAGGTCACTGACGTGCGACATCGGTGGATGGCTATTCATCACTTCACCAGAGTAACTGATTAGGGTTCTTATCCCTTGACTAATCCTGCCAGTAGGCAGCAAAGGCAAAGCTGAAACAATTCCCACTACCTGATGAACGAGTTTCCTCGTTTTTATATACAGTCTTCAAGACTAAAGGAATAGCATGCCTGAATACTGCCTGGTCATAATGAAAGAGGCAACCCTGAGTGTGGATAAATGACCATACTGTGTTATAGGCTCTTCTTGCCGCCTTTTCCCAATCAGTCATAATGGACCAAGGTCGCAAGTGAGCCACTTTTTCTGCACAGTACGTATGGCACATTCACACAGGACAGTCATCTTCCTTGTCATGCAGACACTAAGAGAGTGGAGTTGCCTGAAATTGAATAAACAAATTTACTATATGATGGGTTTAAGTCCCATTGCTCAATGATGCCTGCCCTCAGTTGAGTCTCGATCTCTGTGCTTGCAGTGTTTGTCCTGTGGTAGGGGCACTGTATATTGCAGATCCGAGGCGGAAGCTGAGATCCCTTATTAAGCTGAATCTTGTAGTCCTTCCCCTTCATGGTGCGGATGGTTGAGTCGAACACAGCTGGGAAGACATCCATGATGCGCTGCTTCATTTCAGATCCGTCGCTCTTGTCCGATGGCGCAGTGGATGATAGCATCTGGGCAGCGGTGCTGATGCAGCAGTCTTTGGGTTGAGCGGCGATGTAACCAAGTGCGAGCGAGTTGTCCTTGCTGAGAATCGGCTCAGTGTCTGCATTGGTGATGCTCCTTTGATCCGGTGGACTCTGGGATGCACTTTCTGTCCCATCAGCTTAACCTGATGTGTGCTGGAAGCCGATATTTCTACCAAAGTAAACATTCCACTTGAGTGCAGGAAGCCGATATTTCTGCCAAGCAAAGTACCTTCGGTGTTTACTTCGTAGAACGAGCAGTTGTTATCGCACGGCTACCATTTTGGTCTCATTTCGAAGACCAAGGAGAGGCTGACAAACAAAGCATTGAACACGTGGTTGGTCTCATATAAACATTTTGAAACTTCGCGCCCTAAACATTTGCATTCACATGTGCTGCAATTCAAGCAGGGTTGTGTTGACGCCGATGACGCGAGTCACGCACCAAAGGTGTTCACAAAAGAAAGTGTAATTTGAATAATTCAAGAGGCACGGCAGCGTTGTTTCGCCCTCTCAAAATCAACTGCGATGGTAGTAACTTTAATTTTGCAAATGAATTCAAGGAAAAGTACAAGGCCAGGCAAGATGCAAAGATGAGATTTTATCATCAGCTGAATCATGATTCATCATTCGTGATGATGAAATTTATTAACAAAATGTCTGCAATCTGCAGAGGAATGTTGCAGTAAGCTGGTCTATTGTGGATTCTATTGTCCTGCTGAGTGGTTTGTCTTCATCTCTTTCCTCATCATGTTTCTTTGCCGTTTTCGAGTCAAGTTCACAGAAACGTTGGCCTGAAGCGGTAAATCAATCCTCCTTTTCCTTTGTGAGCGCTGAAACAAGCAATAGATTTGTAATTCGACACCGTCGTGTTATGTCGTCAGAAAAATGGATGTTATAGCAACGCGACCTCCTGGCAAGAAAGCCATTTCCGTTTGGTATTGCAATCAAAGACGCGCCATGAACAAGTTGCAAGGCGTCAAATTGCAAGTGATTTCTTCACTCGCACAGCAAAACGATGGCACTGCTCAACACAAACAGAGTTTCTTTGAACAACTAATGGCTTATTCCACAGCCAAGTAATTTCTGAGCAGTGTTTCCTGTAGTCGTTTGCCGTTTGCGAAATGTTTTCATGTGGTTTTCGATCATTAAAGTTCAAGGTTGTTTATCGCGCGGATCCACGAAATATCCTCTGCAGCGGGGGCTACAGAAATTCGATGACGCGCCACTTCCAAGAGGTTAAGGACATCGGAGCGCATATTTTTTTTCTTAAGCAGTGTTGCAAGTAGATTTCACTCCATCTGTGTAACTATTTGCAAGTAAACCTGCTTTCTTAGACATTTATCTACAGTTGAAGTACTTATTATAATTTTTGTTTGGATTACTCTAGCGTAGCCAATGAAGCATAACGAGGAAAATCCTATTAAATTAACTTATTGGACAAATATTTTAAGCCACTTATTTNTTATTTTTGAAGAGCCAGTTTTTAGAATGAGAAGTTGGTTTACTTCATTTAAACTCATCACCATAGATAAGTTTTTGCTTGGTATGTCAAGCGTGACTAGCAGCTGGCTGGCGATAGCAAGAATGATCCAATGCTGCTCCTGTTACAGCTATCCACTACTTGTCTGATTATGAGGCTAGCCTCGATTCTTAAGGCGTGGGCAGCGCGCCCTATGGCGTGATTTTAACCTCACCTAAAATTCTTTTAGCAACAATAAACACAGCAGCATACAATTGCAAGGGTGACACAAAGCCTTTTTGACACCTATATCAGTAGTACCTTTGTTTACTCTAAACAGTGGATTTAGTTGGCTTTAGTCTTGAGATGAGGGAATTTGTTTAAATGTTGTTTAGTTACTATTTGTAACATGACCTTGAAATTTTACTCTTACCATGGAATGTCCAGATGTTGTTGCATCTGTAACCCATCTCCCTGGTCAATACAGTATTGTAGCTCTCAGTGTTGTTGTTGGTGTGACAGATAGACCCAGACCCAGATAGAGTTCTTTTTGTCATGCTCTGTAGCTGATATATTAAACCTCCACCCACCTTAATTGCAATTGGCACGATGTGTGATAAAATGGCGGGGACATTGGCTTGACCAAAGTTTCTGGGAGAGTTGCCATTCATTGCTCTTCTGTTTTGTAAGCCATTTCCTTGCAGAAGAAACATAGGAACTTTGTTGTCTTTGCCAATTCGCTACCACATAGAATCCAATACCTTCTCCTTGTCTTGGCCACGGTGGTTGCAACTCCAGAATGACCGATCTGATGAGCACGGGTGACTATCAGCCTTGATTTCCAGTGGTTCTTAGGCAATAGCACTGGATGCCTTCTGCTGGTGGCATAGCCGTGCAATTGCGAGATACAGGAGAACATTGTCAGATTTCTTTCCCGACGGCATCGTTATGGTTTTGACCACTGTGTCTGTGGATCAATAGCCAGCTCTTGGCCGATACTCATCTTTGCCTGATTGTTCCAGACCTGGAACAGAATTTGAAGCACTCGTCCTGTCAGCATTCAATTATCTTCATAATTTTCACAGTAGAAACTTGCGCATGAATGGGATACTACTACTACTTGATACGTGCAATTGTTCCTCAAGGAAACGTGACGTGATCGAAGTTACTTATTCACTGCGCTCCTCCATCTCTCTCTGTTAAGTGCAAGAGAAGCCGCTTCGTTGATGGTGATGCCTACTTTGAGCAAATCATCTTCTATTTGCTCAAAGTAGGCTTTTCTGGGCCTTCCCTGTCTTCTGGGATCAGTTGGTCGGTGTCCCAAAATCATCGCAAGGGGTATGCCTGATCTCCGAAGTGCATGTCCGTACAAAGTCATCCGGGCTCTTCTTAGTCTCTTGGTAGCTGGCAACAATCCTGTCTGCGTGTATAATTCAAGATTGCTGATGCGTTCCGGGTACCTGACATCAATGGCAACGCGAGGAATTGGATGGCTTGGAAAAAAGATATATAATGCCAGGAATAGGATGGCTTGGAATAGAGTATTTGCGGCATGCTATGCACAATGCTAGTACTTTCCAACAATCATCGTTCGTGGTCATGATACGACAATTGCTTACTAGCAGTCGATTTTTGATGCCATTTGCTCACTTGACATGCTTTCCTTGATAATCGAAGGAGTACATTTCAGCTCAAAACCCAACAAATCCTTCCATGAATAACCCATTCAACTCGTCTTTGAACTTAACGATCATTTTCTTGTTTTTCGGGGAATAGCAAGGATGAGAAAGATTGTAGCTGCTAGAGTTGAAAAAATCGGCATCTGCTTTCATATCGGAGTAAATGTCACCTGCGCGAATAGCATAGGCCAGAGAGTCTGTGTCCGTGAAGAGGGGTCTTGAAGCCTCGCCTGGATAGCACATCTTGACATAGTTATAATGAAAGTCATACATTAGCAAATCATTTCTTAAGTCCAAGACACGGGACCCCACGTAGATCGGACGATTTAGGAAGAGTTCTGTCTTCATCCTTTCCATGGCACTTTAGTCTTCATCAAAGATTTTGAATGGCTTGAATGTCAGCTTAGACACCAGTTGCTTCAACTGTTTTGTTGATGTCACCAGATCCACGGCTCTGCGNGATTACGTAGATTTTCCATGGTCTTACCAAACACCAAATTATTCATCAGCTTGAAGAAATCTTTCTCAAAATCATTCTTAGTTGATGTACGTTGAGTGGCGTTGTAGTCCATGTAAGGTTTGAGCCGCACAAACTGACGAAACGATAATATACGGTGAATTATTTTGAGACGCAATCCTGCCTCAAAGTAGAACTTGATGTTTCGATAGTGGACAATGTGCTTCTTCTTGTCCATGAGGTTGGGGACAAGCCTTGTACTTTTGATGTCTTTTTGAAAGGTTTGAGTAGACTTGTCATCTTCTTCGTCCTCTCTATATAGCGATGTGAGGCGCTTCTGCACGACAATCAGCCCCAACTGGTGTGACGAGAGCATTTTTTGTGAGACATTCAAACGTTCAGGTGCCAACAGATAATCGCTCTGAGCATCATATAACAATTTCGGATATTCCAAGTCACATTCCAGAATGTAGCCGTAGTCGTCTTCATCTTCTAACGAGGACATGTCCAGTTGAGCAACTTCGTTCCCCGTGAGCCAACGAAAGTCTAAAGTTGGCAGTGCTTGCTTCATACTATGTCCGTACAAATTGCTGGGAATAAACAACAGACAGCAACATAAAATTCGGTTAAATGAATTCGGATAAACGAAAATTTGGATAATTGATTCAATAATTTCAGATAAATGAAAGCGGATTATAAGATGTTGGATTTGTGAGAATAACTTCGTAGATAAGCATTTGATCAGATAAGGATGAGCAGTATTGACATCATCATCATCATTGCAAATACAACTCAAAGATGATAACGCGATGACACCATAGTTGTCTGGCCATGTTGTTGTGCTACTAACTTTGCATCCCAATAAATTAGATGAGATGTGGATTTGCTGTCATTGTAGCTCGCAAGACCAGATATGTTGGCAGCGGCATGACGATGAGTAATCACTGCCACACCAGCGTGCATACCATCCTTTATAAAGAGATGTTGATTGGCATCCGTTAATCCGCGTCTTCTCGGGGTTTATTCTGTATTGCAAGTTGCAGATGGAATGTGCAGCTTGTCTATACTCCCCTGTCAAGTGGTCATGATCTCTCACATTAATGCGCTCTTGACTCAAATCAAAACCGGCTGTGCCGCAGATACCACAGTCATGCATGTCACCGCTTGATCGTGCTGTAACTGTTGCACATCCATCAGTGGAATCATGAGCATTATCACTTAAGATTGAGAGGATTTTTGAGGGTTCGTCTGCGACTGTGATTATACAATGCTGACTTACAGTGTTGCCTGGCCTGCAATTCCCTGCTTGGGGCGACCAGGACTGTAAAAGATGTTGAGTAATTAATTGGCATGTCATAGGGTGTTGGATAACTCACAATTTGGCTTCAAAGAATTGATTGATATCGGCTTTTCTATTAGTTTATTGACAGAGGGTTAGAATCTGCTATGTATACAGGGTAATTTACAGTGTTTTATTTGTGATGTATTTCTGCTTGATATTTTGCAGCAAGTTTTGTGGTTTTGATGTTTGAAACCTCAAATGGATCATGTGCATGTATAAGTAGAAGACATATTTGTACCCTTGAACTGCTTGGTCTTGTTGTCCGGCTCCGCCAAAGACTTGCTGCCTTGCTAAATATAAATTTGAGGCAAAGTTGAGTGCACATTAAATCTGAAAAAGTCATGATTCAGTAGTGGAACCTGTAACAGTTTGCAACATGGGTTATTAGTTTTACAATACCTCTGTCACATGAGCCTACAAGGTTTGCCATATGACGCAAGAAGTGTAGTGTCTCCCTATTCGTTGGTCATTTTGAACCTTCTCTGTTGCCGTTGCGATGGTCCAATCAGTTTTGATCCAGCAGGATTTTTTTGCCTTTGCTGGGCCCGGCGTTGAAGTATTCTGCTCATGCTCGGTGAGCTTCTCTGTAGGAGTAAGTCAGTTAAGGTTCATTCACGTTAATCAGGACATTTCAAACATTCATGTATACCAAGTGCTACGTTATGTGAATGTGATAATATAACAGTACTCATTCACATAATGGAAAATGTCGCTTCACAGTTGCAGGTTTTATAACGAGACAATGAATTTATTTTGAATTAATCTTAAGTTTACTTGTTATTGCTATGCTGTTTAGTTACTATTAGTAACATGACATTGAAATCTTATTTTATCAAGGAATGCCCCGATTTTGTTGCATCTGCACACTATCTCCCTTGCCAATCCAATATATATGGTAGCTTTTTGTATTGTTGTTTGATCGCTGGACATACCCAGAAACTGAGAGCATGTCTGGCCCTACCCGGTTCAACCAGTGCTGTTCGACATAACCTGTAAGGTCACTGACGTGCGACATGGCTGGATGACCGCTCATTACTTCACCAGAGTAACTGATTAGGGTTCTTATCCCTTGCCTAATCCTGCCAGAAGATAGCAGAGGCAGAGCTAAGGCCATCCCTACTAGCTGATGAACGAGTTCCCTCTTTTTATAGACAGTCTTCAGGACTAAAGAAATGGCATGCATGAATACTGCCTGGTCATAATGAAAGAGGCAACCCTGAGTGTGGACGCATGGCATACCGTGTTATAGGCTCTTGCCTCCTTTTCCCAATCAGTCATTTTGGAGTAATTGGACCAAGGTTGTAAATGAGCCATGTTTTGCTACATAGTACGTATTGCACATTCGTACAGCACAGTCGTTTTCCTTTTCAGCAGAAAATCATTGAGTGGAATATAATTCTTCTTCTTTGTTTTTGAATATTTTGCTTGCTTTCTTCGTTTTTTCAATTCAACAATCGTTGCCTTGTTTGCTTTTTTAATTTGAAGATTGTCTTTCACAAGAAAACGTTGCTTCAAAACATTTCCAGCGGAAATGCCAAGGGCGCGCCACAATACCAACCTGAATAAGCATCCCATCGAAAACTGGCACACAGCCAAACTGACGGCAGTCCTTATTGTTCTACCACCGACAAATGTAGGTTTGGGCAGATAAACTAAATTAAGTTATGCCACGACTCATTTGCATTCTGGTTCTTAGCTCTGGTACAGCGTTTTGGCAACTCTGTCTCTCCAAGACGGTTAAAAGTCGGTACAAGCAATTTTCCAATATCTTCAGGCAACGTGTCGTGGTCTTTGTTGCTGCCAGGTGCTTTTTGCTGTGACTTAGCTCTTTGCCAGAAGCACCATGCCTCTCATCAGGCGGACATTGCACATGCTTTGGACTGGCATCTGTTGATGGCAAATGAAACAATATTGCAAATATTCTCTTCTTGAGTGTTGGTATGTCATCAGAGTAGTCTTTGATTGCGCGTCCATAATAGTTCTGAATTTTCAGCATTTGCTCTTGCGTTAATTTGCCTTTCCCAGAAATAGATTGCTTTTTGCTTTTGCTGATGCCACAAGGTTTCGGAGAGCAGTACCCCTTCTTTTTAGACATGCATGGTTGATGCAGTCTTCTTTGGTTATTGTGTGACATGTATCTGTTGTTGAAAGTTACATCGTATGTCTTGCTGTCCCCATCACAAAGTATAGTTGTATATCTGAGTTTGAATGAGTCGACGGATCTTGACCATAGTCGGATTGCACACTCTACTTCCATTGCATTAGCTGAACCAGAAAAAGTCTGCTGCAGTCTTCAATGTGACTCAATGCCCACTGAACGTCCTCACCTTTCTTTTCATACAGCTTACATGCTAAGCAAAAGTTGGATAAGACTTCAAAGTCGATTGGAAGACCAGTCCGTAGGTCAATAATGGCTGTTATCCCATTATCTGAGCTTTATTCTCTCTTTTGCCAAGATCCATCAAAGGAGACAGCAATGTCAAGAACACCTTGGTCGTCTGGCATACTTCCGTTTTCTTTATATGCATTAAATATAGCAGCAACTGAGCTAGCAGATATCTCTTTGAATGTTTCACTGCTTGCTTTTTCAAGCCTATGACTGTGTTCCGCAAAGGACGAGTGGCTCAGGTTGCAGTGAATGTTCATCAAATTGCACGAGTCATTGATCGGCATTACCACACCCTATCTGACGGAATGACAAGCAAGCCAAAACATTGACTTCAAACGGAGATTTTGATAAAGAACTATTTCCAACTCTCTTGCACAAATAATCAGTAGCAACACTTTCCCCACAAGCACTGCATGTCAGTGATGCTTTCAAAGCGAATCCAAGTTGATATTTGTTTGAAACATGAAGCTTCACTCCGGGTTTCAGACACTGTGTCCAGAGAAGGGCTTCAAATAGACTGTTCACTGCAGACAGTTCGGCAATGAAACTGCAATCAGGGAACGTCTCAGGCACCGGAATCTCCTCTTCCAAACTAACACAAAAGTCATCGAACTTCTTGGCAACAGGTGAAGATGGCTCTTCAGATGTGTTTTCGTGTTCGCCGGTAATGTTGTCATCCCTCACGGGCAATGGCTCGCTCAGTCCATCTGCATTTTGAAGCGGAGTTTTTTTGGCTTGTTTTCTCCTAGTTCTTCTAGAGAACGTATAGACGCTTCTGAAGCAAATCACAAGGAGAGAAATCGTAAAACAGAGCACTAGAACAGCTCCTTGTTGAAGAAATAAACAGGAAACGATGTGCAATCATAGGAATAGAGCAGCCATCTTGTCTCACTTGGCAATCACCAAATGCCTTGCATTTTCTCTCTCAGTTCAGGTGGCTCACAATGAGCTGCTGTGACCAAATATATCATTGCAAATTGTAAATAATAGCGATTCGTTTTCTTTCCTTGCCATGTTTTGCCCGATGCATTTTATCTTCATTTTCGTCCTGTGCAAGATGAGTAAAAAGAAATGCTTTGTCATATAGGCTATTGGTTACAATATACTGTGAATTCTATTCAAGCGAAATCATAATCTTAACTTACATCACTGAAATATTTAAAAAATGTCATTGAAATATCATAAACTACGCTGAAATATCATTGACTGCGGACACGTTAAATGCTGTACCACGAATAAAATTGATGATATCAATCGACATTATTTCTCGTGGCGCTTGTATAGTAATATCATCTGCTCATGCTATTTTGTTCTTTCGTAAACAACGCAGAGGAAGCAAACACAAGGGTTCTAATACTACAGCGGGATGAATTGTAATAATGCCAAAAGGAAACCGAGTTATGAAAACATAAGACAACTCTCTGCCAGGAATTAGCTGAAGTGCAAGAATACCGAGGCAGTTGTAAATTGTAAGGGTTCCTAATAATAACGATTGAATTAATTGACATTACATACACTGCTAGGGTGTTCATCTAAATCAGCGGCATATAGAAGGAGATGTGGCTGTACAACAAACGTGTCCAAGAGACGGATCGGAGCCGTTTTGGTGTCATCGTACAGTTGAATGGTCCCCTCGTCTGATTGTACAGCAATGGTGGTGAAATGTCCCACATTTCCTTCACCACACGGAGGGATGAAATTTATAATTGCCCTCAGGGATAACGATGCTTCATTGACAGACAGTGTCTTCGGCAGCTCTAAGATTTTGCACTTTCTGATGATCTCTGTTGGCATTTCTTCCCTCAATGTCAGCTCGACGGCCAGTTCGATAACAAGATGCCCAGTCGCATCAGCAGCTCCAACACACAAGTGCGACGCTTTCCCGTACAAGCAGTGTACGATGCATCAAGTCCACTAGTGGCACTGGCTACAATTCTGCCGCAGCTGGAGTCATTATCTGAAGTTAGTATATCGTCCAGGGTCATCCTGCCTTTTGCGCACTCGATGAGTTGTTGGCAAGGTACTACAGCTACAACGTGATCTGTTGCGATGATGGGGCTCGGGCATTTATTGTCGTTGCATATAGAGACTCTTGAAATGGAAGGGGCTCCATCAAGCAGCATGTTGCAAATGCTTGCCACTGTTGCCTCGCAGTTGACTCTGTCAAGACCACCTACTAAGTTTTCAATTGTAAATGCACTGCTGTGACTCAGCACAATCTTTGCTCGCAGACGATAGGTATGAGGTGTGATCTTATCATCAACTAGCATCTTTATTATTTTCAGAAGATCTGCTGAAAGGCTTTTTTTCTCTTCCAAATATAATCCATGCACTGTTAGAACAAAGGGTACAGATCGTGTACCCTAGCCTCAAAAAGGGTACGTCTCCTATTGTGTACCCTTTTTGAAAGGGTACATAGATACTTATCTACCCCTAAAAAGGTGCATATGTACATGCGTACCCCCCAAAAGGTACATATGTCATATGTACCCCTGAATAAAATGTTTGAGCAACATCTGTACCCTTAAACAGGTACCTATGTACATCTGTACCCCTAAAAAAGGTACACATGCCATATGTACCCCTTTCACCTTGAATGTGTACCCCTTCAACCTGCATATGTACCCTTTTATTACAGCCTTATATGGGTGGCCTCATATGCACAATTATAATTATGCTTGTGATGTCACAGAAACTGACAGCTTTGTCTAATTATTTCCAATAAAACAGGATTTAATACAAAACAAAGAAACATTTGGTGTTTTTTCTGTGAAATTTAATTACATATTCAAACTGCACTAAGGCAACAAATGTTGCGACAGCTTCATGTAGTGATGCCTTTATTCTATATTTTCCAATGACGAATTCCAACAACGCAATTGTTTTAGGGCAGCAAAAGCTTATGTTGAATACATAATAAAGGAATATTTGCAATGCTATTGCAGTGGAAAGACTCCCAACGTTTTCGTAAATGATTTTTCGGTCGTAAATGACATCCATGCCCGCTCCGATGACATGCCTTGAGATTGATTGCTGAATGAGATGAAAAATAAAAATTTTAGTCATTGTGACATTGGCAAATAATTATAATACCAACATGTCTAGAACAATTAAAGTACCCAGATTTGGCCTTTTTATTCCCCAACAAAATTTGTGTTACCATAATGTTACCACATTATACCATAATGCTACCACATTATTTCTTAGCACTCGAGATTGTGCATCTATCCCTGGAAATCCCTGACCTGCATGTATGCCATTATAGCTGATCAAGCACAAAAGAAATTTACCAACAATAATTACATATACGTGTATGCAAAATGGTGCATATCCAGATTTGTTCAGTAACATTGTGAGTAGAAAAATACACTGTTCAAGAGAAAGCGCTTGCATACAATTATGTTCGGCTGTATGAATGACATGTAAATGTATGTGCTTCATGTTTATGTCCCAGGGCTTATGTAAAGCAGAAGGTGAAATATAGGGGAATACTAAAATTACAAATACAGGGACACTAATAGGCAAAAAGGGATCTCTATTTGAAATAAGTTATATTTATTATAGAAAATTAGAAATTATCATAGTAAACCAAGATTTATGACACTCTTACTTTATCTTCTTCAAATGATTCTTCATTGCACCACATGTGCTCTGCATTTTCTTGAAAGCAAAGCGACAGTGCTGCATAGCCAAGTAAGAGGGGGTCTGAAAAAGGAGCAATCAATAGATTCAGTTTTCCATCCAAAAAGATATCAACCATTGCTGACAGTAGCAAATTTATAAAACAAGGGATACTTTTTAAATACATCAGAACAGACACTTCTCGCTTACTGTCACTACAGCCAAACCTTTCTTAGGTACACACCCATGGGAACACATGATTCAATTTGCTGAAGGTGTGAAATCATTTATTCGAAATACTGTACTTCTTGAAAGTGGAGACACAGTGGCGTCGGTTTGAAGTAGCTGTCTGATTTGAAAATCACACACATTTGTTAAAGTAACTAGTGTACGCAGTTGTAGGGTGTCTCAACAAATCCTTGTTTGAAAAATTCATGAATTAATGCAAGTTCACTACATGTATTTTACATGTAAAGATTACAGTTTTCCTCCAAGTTAACCAATTAACTCATCGTTGGCTGTCAAACATTGATCGCATTTCAAGTATTTACCAGACTCAAGTTACCAAGTTCATGTGGGCACTTCCACGATTAACAGTCCGCACAGGCACTTTAAAGCAGGCCCGACTTGATTGAAAATAATTAAGCAACTTAAAACATGGAATACGGGGATGGTACTTACTCATGCCAAACATCATTTCAATGGATCTAAATTTCTTGAAGCGCATCGACTTGGTAGGCAACTCCTTTCCCAACCCCCCTCAAGTTGACCCCACCACCTTCAAAATTTTAAAAATAAAACATCTCATGTTGTTGCTCATCAAGTCCT
>OFHS01002128.1:0-19583 GCA_900245855.1 Calvadosia cruxmelitensis
AGGCCACGGCCTTAAAATCAGCCAATCTCGAATTGAAGTCGGAGCTGGACAGTTTGCGGAAGGAAAGGAAGCAAGACATTGTTACGATGAATCGCTTGCGAGCAGCACAGGTAAAGACTGAAAGGGGCTACTTGGGTATCGGATATTTAACAAATCCAGTGAAAATGCGAGCTTACTACGAAATTGCATGAGTACAGTTAATTAAGTCGCATTGATTCCCCGATGATGAGTTTCTAGTCGAAAAGGATTACTTTCAGTTGATTAGTTCTCAAATGTGAGCGATTTTAACCTGGGCGACATCAACGAGCGGGTTTAAAAACTATTTGCAAATTCGACGGCAATTTAAGATGCTCCCTCCGCGTTCGTAAAACAGAAATTTGCAAAAGCTTGTCATCTCTTCCTTTGTGTGTTAGCTGTCGTGATTTCAAATGGTAAAACCTTATTTCATTATCCCTGTAATTTCTTTTTAATGAGCGTGCATCTGTGAGTGTTGCGTGATCATTAAGGTGTTTTTTAGAGATGGCAGGCTTCCACTTTCAATGCCATGTGATGCTAAGCATACTGACGTCGTTATACTTAACGCGTGGAACTATACGATTGAAATTGTGTGTTTATAAATCATAAAAATGAAAAAAAATGAAAAATGATTTTATGATGGGAAATAATTTTATGTATCAACGAAGATGGTGGTGTTCAATGAGTTTCTGTCGTCGCCTGTTTCGTTATTATCTTTTCTTGTAGGAACTGAGTTGGATAGATAAATAGATCGATAGTTTATGTTTGATCATGTACGACAAAGCATAGTCGATTGGACAAAGTAAGAAAATAATACAACATTAAGAAATATAGCAAGAAAACATTACATTTTGAGTTAGTGTGACATTGTTTCTTTTCGATCCATTCAATTGTTGATAGATTTCACTCATTCGATGCTTGTTTTCTCATTTCTTCCTCGGATAGGGTTCGAATGCTGACGGAGACTCGGAAGGTGTATCGCAATCTGCTCAGCTGGATTTAGTCAGAGTGACGCAAGAGAACGTGGTGAGTAGTGATGGATGCCAGAGTTGTTTACTTCTCACGAAGGAAAATGGAAACAATTAAGCCAATCGCAAGCTGATGCTAAAACCTTATTGACGCAAAGATAAACTTATGTATAGTTGTTTAGTTATACGACTTTCGATTGTCAAGAAATTCCATTTCACTGCAAATTATTAGGAGAATTTTCAATTAATAGATAGAGAGCGCTTCGTTCTTTGTGCCCGATAGAGAGACAATCTAACATTAATTAGTAACACACTGTAATAAGGATTACAGAGAGTACATGTTTAATAAGTCATAATCTACCCCGAGATGCTTCGGTCGTGGTTATTTCGATTTTATTGTTTCTTTAATTTGGTTGTTGACCAATTACTATTTTACTTTCCATTTAGAAATTAAAAGGGACTTTAGATGAATACGAGAAAGAGTTGAAGAGCCTTCGAGAGCATCGCTTGCTGATTACATCGCCTCCTAGGCAACGCTCTGCGTCGAAAAAGATCGAAGGTACATTTAGCTTTCCACAGTTTTCTGAATTTTTAATGAGAACTATTCTCCAAGATGCAATCCAACAGCCATTCTCTCACAAATCTTCAGCTTTCTCTCAAAACTGAGCGTCAGTCGAATGATGTAATCCAATCAGATTGAAACGAACTGAACATCTCTTTGTTCAACGTTCGATTCGATCTCAAGGGACGTTCCAAAGTTCGTCAATCGTAAAATAACAATAGCAATATTGTCTTCTGTCTGGATTTTCAATCAGCCAATCAGATTGCGAGAAACTAACCAATCGTTTTATATTGATGATATTTTTTGTTTTCTCTTTAAAACGTTAATTGCATATCGCCTTAACCTTTGTAATCGAGTCTCGGATGCCAATTTACTTAAAATCTTTTACTATCCCGAATGGTCTTTTCAAATGCTCGCAGGATGAGAGGTTCTGTTGCCTGTACGTGTCTTTTGCTCTCCGTTCACGCATGGTTCTTGCTATCCCGTAGCTGTTTATCTGTTCATGTTTCCGTTTGTTCAAAGGGACAACTTTGCTGTCACCCGACGAAGAAACAAATCGCCGAAGAGCAATGTCAATGGGTGTCAAATACTCAGACGAACTGACCGCCGGGAAATTGGTGCGTTTGACTGCCTTGCTGAATTTTTGAAGTGCGACAATTGACATGTTTTCTCATACCTTACTGCCAGCTTAGATTAGATTGGACATGGTAGTTATTTCAATGATTAACGTTAAGATACCAGCGCTCTAAATTTACTTCAAGCATCAGAAAAATGAATGTTGCGATTTTGTTTTGAAATCGTTCGATATTTACCCCTTGCACTGAACAGCACCCTTACCTTACATTCCCTTTGCCGATATTACAGTATGCTTGAACTTCAGTATATTTTATTCTAATCACATACTTGAAACATATCTTTTAGCTAACTGCATATTTATTATTCGTGATATTGTATGTAGTAAAATACGAGAAGGAAACTCACATCATCATCATCATCATCATCATCATTCATCATCATCATCATCATCATCATCATCATTCATCAATGCTGTCAATATCAAAGTGTTTGTTTACTTTATATAATTATTTGCATGATAAATACCATGACAGGCAGCTACAGAATTGAAATTAATGTTTTACTTGTGTACAGCCTAAACTTCAACAATTTTTTACTTTGGGTAATTTTGATAAATCTACTGAGTTCAATCGATGATTGATGACCACAATGATTGGTGCTAGCACAACGATTTCTCGTAAATATTTCCACCATTCCACGACTCTTTAGCAGAAAGAGTACTTCACTGGAAAGACACGATGTAATGATTTAAGGGCCTGGCCACGAGTTCATGCCCTTCTGCGGTTAGATAGTGCTAGTTTGGTTAAGAACGCAATAGTAGACCAATCTACTAGATCGCTTAGAGTGTTATACACAAGAAGCAAATCTGGTTTTATTCTACGCAACTCTAACGATTCTAGAAAGAATAGCAAGGCGCTCGCTGAAGGACAAACGTGCGTTGTTGTTGTTGTTGTTGTTGCTGTTGTTGTTGTTGTTGTTGTTTTTGTTGTTGTTCCTAGTAGTTATTGCCAAAATGGATATTGACTGCTTCGTTGACTCTTTGCAGGTCATGACCTATGCTGGATTATTCCGCAAGGGCGAGTCGGTAAGTCCATCACTTGCGTCGTGGCATTGACCAATTGTGATCGTATGTTGTCATCACGAGGTGCTACTTTCAGACTTGAATCTGCAACGCTGCAGGAACGAATTTGCCAATGTTCAATAATCGGATTCAGCATTCTGTTATATTTCAGATTATCGGATAATTGTGCTCGGTTAGATTACGTTGTTATCAGTTTGTATGGTTAACCGACCGGATTGAGTTGTGATTTGCTTCGCTTGTTGTCTTTCAGTCTGAATCGAAATCTAACGCCGATGAATCCGCTAACCCCGTCAACGGCTCTGAGACGCCTTCCAAATCCAAGAGCCTCGGCATGGTTAAATTTACTGCGGAAAAGGAGGCTGCCCTCGTTCGCTCTCTTGTTCTCGATTTGAAACCAACCGATGTCGAGGCTTACGTGCCTGGTTTACCTGCCCATTTGGTGTTTATGGCTATTCGTTATGTCGATAAAATCAACGACGAAAGGCTGATGCAGAGTTTTCTCACCAACGTCATTAGCGGCATCAAGAAGACTGTGAAGGTATGAACGACGATGCCTCTGGATGGATTGCCGTTTGTCCTTCCCAAACTGAGTCGATCTGACTCTTCTTTTGCTGTCGAATTTCAGGAGCATTCTGGTGATCTGGACGTGCAAGCGTTTTGGCTGTCGAACACGTGTCGTCTGTCGCATAACATGAAGCAATACAGCGGAGAAAAGGTGAAAATGTTGCATCCTTTTAAATGTATAGACCGATTCGTAAAATGAAACTGAGCTACATCGGATTAAACGAAAATTCATTTAATCCGACAAATAGTCACTGACCTTCTACAGTATGGACTCATGCAAGGTTATGGGTTAATGTGTATCATCTTGGCTCACTGTGTTGTTCTGTGTTCTTGAAGGCCGTGATGTCACATTGCCTTGTTTTCCAAGTCAAATACCAATTTAAAAAATGTAATATTTACCCTCGTTATTTGCTATTTTTTAAGGTCTTCCAGTCGCATAATTCAGCTGAACAGAACTCTCATTCACTTGTTAATTTTGACTTGACTGAATACCGGCAAGTGTTGAGTGACCTCTCCGTTCACATCTATCAAGATATGACGAAGACGATCCAGGACCGGCTTGGGAAACTCATTGGTAAGTGTAAACGCAATGCGAACACTGACCACTTTATCATAATATAGTATGCGCAGTAGCGGATGTAAGAACGAGAAAGTATTAAAGGGACTTGCCTGTTTGATGATTGGCGCGCTCCAACATTAATCATGCTGTCGTATTCTCGTTTAGTGCCTGGTTTACTTGAATACGAGTCCATCCCCGGCGTGTCTAGTTCCAAACCCTTCGGCCGAGGTAAAAAGCGCGCAAAGAACACTGGGAACATAACGGAAGACATTATCACCGTCAAGGACATCACGAACAAGGTCAGCTGGGGCCTTAGTTATGGACTCGCACTAAAGCGTAGTCCAGGACTAATTTTCAACTCCCATATACAGACTTTAGAAATTTATTCTAGACTTCATGTTTAGTCTCGGACTAAGCTTTAGTCCCGGTCCATGAATAAGGCTCCCGGTGTTCGTTGTAATCCCTCGTCGATTTCTCATGTTATAATTGTAATTTTATCGATTGTTTCTGTCACAGCTTTCCGCCATCTTGGCTGTTTTAAACGCCCATTGTGTCGAAACGGATCTCATGAAGCAAGTCTTCCGGCAGGTGCGCAATGCATTATGTAATATTGAGCATAATAATTATAATAATTAAGGCAGATTTGACTCTCTGATCGGAATATTAATCAGGTCGTTCATTTCTGATCGCAGATCTTCTATTTCATCAGCGTGACCATGCTGAATAATTTGCTACTCAGGAAAGACATGTGCCACTGGTCACGTGGCATGCAAATCAGGTGGGTCGAGTTGTCCATTGCAAATGACGTCATCTGTTGACCTCAAACCTTTTTCCTGTCTAAAAACACATAATCACAGAACGACTGAATGATAGGCACCAGATTGTTCAATTATGTTTACTAGCTTTAGAATAGTGATGCCCTGGAGTCTTTTAGTTTAGCTGATGTTTCATTTAGCAGGTAACCCATTGACGACTTCTTCTTATACGTGAATCAAAGCCGCGTTTCCTCTGATTGTATAGCAAGATTTCGTTACCACCGTCCTACATCACACAGGGAGTGACTTGCACCACACAATGTCTACAGAACTCAAGTTCGCCTGCTACGTCAACTTAAGCTGCGTCACATGACTTGATCGTCATATCCAATCAGGTTTAAGATAAAAACAGAAAATACAACATGGCTGCTGTATGGATATCTCACTCAGGCTGTGTGAGCAAGGACCTTTTCGTGCTGGCTGTGTCTTTTGTGACGCATAGAACTAGTACTGTCAATATTACAAAGTCTCTTTCGTGAACAGCCTCTTGTGGGTGATTTGAGCTTCCATAGCACACATGCCTTCTTATTTGCTGACTTTCATAATGAACGGTGAATAGTTGTGTGATTATTGACGCTGCAACTGATTACGAATTTCAAACAATCTATTTGAGTAACGCTTTCGAATTATAATGGTTGCTATTGGAAACACCTTTTTGTCCGCTGGATGTGTGACGTCTCTAGTCGTAAATATTGCATGTTTAAATTGTTACTCAACGATGTCGTCTCTTCTCCACAATTGAAGCGCGCCCTAGAGCCGCGTTGCTTAGAATGGCGCCCCGCAATGTGCTGGACCTTGAATTAAACTGGTGACTGCTGTCGTTAGGTTCAACATTACGCAACTCGAGGAATGGTGTCGCACGAACCAACTGGACAAGACCACGCTGTTGGAGGTCCTGGAACCGACCATCCAGGCCACGCAGCTGCTGCAAGTCAGCAAGAAGTCGCTGGATGACGTCGATGCCATCTGCAGTGTTTGCACGTCACTCAACACATTACAGGTTGCTATGACCACACAATGATTGAAAATGCGTTCTCATTATAATTGTTCACACCGCGATTGATTGCAATTATCCGCAGCCAGGGTTAGAACGAGAGAGATCTGTTATTGTTCTCTGGGTTTATATGGTAATCATCGCAAGAACGCATAGTAATGTTCTCATCTGTTAAACGAAGGCATTCGTACTGGGCTTATTCCTCCTACACTGCTCGATAGTCCTGATGCCAAACTAATCCTGCCATTGTCCAATTCTAATAGAAATTAGAGAGTTACTTTCGATTTCTAAAGTACAGAAAGTGTTTAGTTTGATGTCAGCTTAAGATGAATCGACTTGCCCCATAATCCATTTGGATTTTCCAAAATGGTAGCTTGTCAAAATGGTCTATGAACAAGTTAGAGTAAACAGCTACATGATTGGATTGTTCGTGTACAATCGCTTGAGCAATTCTCATTTGAATGCGACTGCTATTTCACAGCATTTTATCACCAATTTCACTTCTTTGTGTATGTATTTCATTGTGATAACCATGTGATTGTTTTCTTTGCCAGGTACAAAAGATCCTATCCATGTATACGCCAGCGAACGAATTCGAGCCCAGGGTCCCTGCCAGCGTCATTCGTGCTGTCGTTGCTAAGGGCGAGAAGACAGACGCCATGTTTCTGATGGGCGATATGCAGTACCTCTTTCCGGTCTCTTTTCCATTCACGCCGTCGTCGTTTGTTTTCGAGGCTGCTACAATCCCAGAATCACTTGCTGTCGAAGATGTCGAAGTGATGTGAACGCTGGATTTGACCGCAGTTTCTAGCTGGCTGCAAATGAAATCAGATCACGTGGGTGAAGATACACTAGTCGAGATTTATTAGCTGTATATCTTAGAGATGTTTATGATCGCTTGAGGAGTGAAAATATAATATATTTTTCAAATAGTTTGTTTTGTTTTTCCGTTTGCTTGTGATTGGAAATTGTACTTCAAATGAATGATTTTCCCGGCCGTGAAATAGATTGGAATCCGTGAAACTGGCAATCTGTCTGTTCGCGCAGACTGCAACAGCTTCTGTGGAGTAAAATATAAACAAGTTTACTGACGTAGAAGGGAAGATCTGCGCGCATGAATGACAATTTTGCGGATCCTGAGTGGAGGGGTGCTCTTGATTATCCATAATTTATTATTCCATTCTGTTGGTTGCTATGGTGACTCACACGGTGCGAGAGAGATCAGCGTAATTATTATTCCAAGGGATGATGGCATTTTCATACGTCATAAAAATGTCGAACATTCCACTGCGCCTACGACTGCTCCGATTAAAACCGTTTCAAATGTCTTTACATACGAATACGATGATTTTCAAACAGGTGGGCGAGATTTGCAACAACAGAGAACGATTTTGGCAATTTACCAAGCATCACTGGTGAGAAATCAGAAACGACCTTAATCCTATGTCGCGCTGCCTGGCAGCCATTGCAAATAACAGATGTTGTCGTTGTTCTTATGCTGTCCTTTTAGTTCGTCTTCATCGTTCTTCGACATTTAGATATTTGTTATCAGGTCTCGTGACAGGAATTTCCTGTATTTTCCATCTGAGCGTTCGATTCCAAGCTGGCTCACCGCTTCCTCCTGTCCAAAATCACGGTCAAAGAAATATCACTGAGCGACTTAAAATCTAGGATAATTAAGATAAGGACCTCCTTTTGGTTTATTGCACAATACATATTTTTCAAAAACAAACAACTGAAATTAACCATCTGGCAATCATTGAATGGCAGACTTGCAAACGCTCGCATTTCAACGCCTCTGCTGCAACTATTTGTTCTACGTGCGTAGGTATTTCGCTTTCCTAAACACCAAAAGTGGAAAATGATGCAAAGTTCTATTTTATCAAGACAGCTAAGACAACAACGACTCAATCGCGCCTCTCGAACTCAACAAACATTTGCATGCTTCCTCGCCATTTTGTGTTTCAATACGAGGCTGATGCACGATGGAAGGACATGAATAATAGTACTGTTAGTACAGATGAAAATACATGACGCGTTCTGACGCAGGAAATGACGCGGGATCGCGTGAGGATGTTGCTGAATCATATAAGAAGCCCATATGAACGCTTTCTATTTCTGTAAGTACGTATGGCAGCTGTCGTTTATATTAGACTCAGTCAATGAATTGCAGCAGTTCTCTTTAAGATTGATCAAATTGCGTAACGAAAAAGTGCCACTCCATTATTAGATCTCACCAACTTTCGCTGGAAGGCGGCACGAGAAACACCGATGTGGAAATTGCCTCCATTTTACTTATCTCTGAGTAGTTAGCAAATCAACTGAATTCAGTGTCCACATACCAAAATCCAGTCAGTCACGCATACGTGTGACCAATAGCGAGTTTTAATTTCGTTTAATTTAGTCTTGAATTTAATGAGAATTAAATTGTCCAGTATAGTCTCTTTAATGGAAAATTATGTGCCAACTGGAAATCGATACCAGCTAAAAATCGCAATCAATCGCTAACAACTTCTCTACACCTTTACCGATAATTGGAAAATGCTCGTCTGCGGAAATTGTTTACCAATAATTAAGCATCGTAAAAATATAGTTCAATTTAGCATCGTAACGTTAAATCCATCTCCAGTATTTGCAGTACGTTATGGATAATGCAAAGAAAGGATAAACTATTCGAAGTAGGAAAACTTCTGCTGTTTCCTTGAGCTTTCTATCCGACAAACGTTGTTCCCCGTTACATATCGATACAATTATGCTTACTTTGAAGCTTACTATCTTTTCTTGTCGAAATGAAAGAAGCAAAACAAAGCATCATTCGAGGTCAAAGTGATTTACATGCTGACTGCTGGCGTCGCTTTGGTTGGTCGTTGGCGCGCTTTCTAGGTTTTTGATCGACAAGATGCTTACTGCGGGCCCATGGTCAAGCAATGGTAAACACGATTCGTGGTTTGAGCTTATTAAATCAATTAAATTGACCAGACACATTTTGTAAGCCCCGACATTTCTTTTTCAAATTCAAGGTTGTAATTGTCGCCTATAGTCAACCGCACTCTGGAATCAAATTGTTTAGATTCGATTCTTCTGTAGATTGACGCCAGAGTCTGCTATTTGCTTAAACTTTGCTTATGGTATCCTTTTGTAAGTTTATTATAATAATTGTATCATCTGGTGCGCTATTTTACTTCGGCGGGGAAACTACATTTGTTGGTCAATCATATTTCGCTGGGATTACGACGGTCTTTTGAATAGGCTTTGGAAGATAACATCAGGCGAGGTGAAATTAGAAGCTGATTTTGAATCATGTGACCAAAAATGTCTTAGTAACAGTAAAACAAAACACATAGATAAAATAAATTCCATTGACTGTTTAACTTGTAAGACTTCCTAGTTTCGCCAACTGAGCTTATTGGCCTTTGAGTGTGTTGCCAGCTGTCGAATGCAAGATAAGATGAACGAAGCCCAGAGAGGGAAAGGTGAAATTCAATGATTTCAACAACGCGCCTACGTTATCATAACAAGGCGAAATGAATGCATAACAACAGCTTGGAAAATTCGCATCCAGACATCAGGAGATTTATCAGAGAACATTTCGGCCATCTAAATTCATTACAGTAAGTAAAGTTTATGGTTGGTGAGATTACATCGCTTGTTGCCAATTCTTGTCTGCGGCAAGCAATACTGCAGGGCTTGATAAAACAGTTGAAAATTAATTACGGTCGTTACAAAGTACTGTGGATTTAGAGCCTACAATCAAGGGGCATATAAATTTTCTCTTCTTGCGCTGGTATTTTATTCGCATACCTGTAGCAACTTTTGTGATGAATGAATCGTATTCCAACGAACTTGCCGAAACAACGGATGAAATGATTTTAGATTAATTAAATGATTGCCCTGCCGACGGTGGTTGTTGATAACTGTTTCGAAAGGGCCGAAAAGATACAGCAAATTCCTAAAGTCTGCCTAAAAGGACAGCTTTGACTTACATTCTTCTGCGGGCCACGTGGTTAGGACAAATCTTGTCCTATTGTTGACTGTTGTGAAGGCCACTTGCGCCGTTGCCAATCAAACCGGACCAGGGAACAATAGCGATGGCCAATCAGAGACGAGCTCGTGCTCAGTCTCCCTCGCGGCCTCGATCGCATCGCAAGGGTTTCATGGTGGATGAAAATGCGGACTTACGCCACGCTGGTGTGTATTGATGGGAAACTTGCCTAGAATAACTTTGTCAAGTGAAGGACGAACTCGTTTCTCGCGTTTCACCACATCTTCAGGCTCTGTTATGTTGTGAAATTACTGTATGGCTTTCACAGTGAAGGCTACACAGTAAATCCGGCGCGAGACTTCGTCGTCAAAACGGTGCCAAAGTCGTTTGCAATCCTGCAAGTTGCTCGGACTGGATCGCTCGTTGATTTGTCACGCGATATTATTAGTTATCACATTCACGTCGCCGCGTAGCCACATCTCCCTCGTAAACTAGCTCATCAACGTAGCTGTAATGAACCTTGGAACGCAGGACAGAGAACTCAGCGACTTGCTCGATTTCAGTGCGGTAAGCCCAAATTCGCATTTGTTGTTGCCCTAATGTTGTGATACCATAAACAGTGGAGGCGGGAGGGTGCCTTGCTGGTGCAGCCACGCTCCAAGCTGCTCTGTCTCCTGCTTGTCGTAAATGTGTGATTATATTACGCTGTTGTATTCAGAAGTGTTTGCATTGATTCCGTGCCTTGGGTTTTCGTCAGATGTTCAACCCGCCCAACGGTCCTTCGCCTGCTGCTCGACAAGGCACCTCCGATGGCCAACCACCACCTCCTCCTGCTGTCTCGCAAGTCCATGGACCAAATACCTCACGACAAGGTGAGTGACTGGCGTCCGTTTTAATGACTGGCCCTCTTTGGTTCTTGTGTGCAGCCAGGCCTAGAGTCCGTTATTTCAGTTTGTCTTTCACCGTTCTTGTGCTTTGCCAGAGCGACCAGCTTGTAAGAAGTTGCCCAAATTGTTTGCGAACGATAACTTTCCAATTCCCTTGTGTTTGACATTTGCTCGATTTCAGGTCTTGAAGAAGGATGGTCATCATACGATGCCAGGGTATGAATCACGTTTTATTTACACATCGACCAAACCAACGCGTCTATCGCTGCACGTCCACAGAAGGCCTTGTAACTCCTCCTTCACTCCATCATGCTGTAATTTTGCTATAGGGTAGACTGTGTTTTTGATTCCTCTGTCCGGTTTGTACTATCATGTAAAATGTTGTGCAGAGCGCGCACCTTGAGAACCGTTTATCGTGAGGCAGGGCTGTTTTGATTTGCAACGTGCGACACCGTCTGCCTGGCTCAATCTTCCTCGCCGCAACTCGGTTGTTCATGTGAGAGCAAGTGGTCGTATCCTTCTGGTTCTAAAACATTTTGCTCTGTCACCTGGTCTGTTTGAGCAACGGCAGATGGCGCCTAACCAAGGAGTGTGTAACTTTTCATTCGCTGAACTGAGGACATCATCTGCTGGATGTTGAGAGAAGTTTGTCACCTGTTGAATTCGTTTGTCGTAAAAAGTTCCGCTCTTTCCCACATTACTGCTCCTTCCAAACAGAATAAGACTGAAACAGTTTCTCCCAAGTTATTTTTACTAAATTTATGGAAATGTCAAACCCTCGTTGCCGAATTTCAAATAACGAATATTTATCCTGAGTTTACTGTGGCCCACATATTCTGTATTTTATCTGAACTGTGTGAATGTGGTTCGTTTTAGGTTCGTTGAACTGAAATGCTTTTCACCTTTCAGAGAGATGACTCACAAATCTCTTGCAAACCCATAATGCAAACTTAGCTTTCCTTCCGTAACCTGCAGGCTCCTTTGAACCATTTTACAACGAGCAGAAAGAGCTAGTTATGTTTAATTTGGGCATTAGCATCATAGATAAGATTGCTTCTCGTTTTGTATTTTTGTAGAGTTTTGAAGCGCAATCCGCCGGTCCGCTGTTTGGCGAGGACGAAACTGATCTTCTGGCGAGTTCTCGAAAGGCCCTTTCGTCTACTGCCTACATGTCTGCTTCAAATGCCCAAGGTGATCATTCATTGTATTGATGTGGAGCAATGTAGCATGCTACAAGTTTACGCCTGCTTTTACCAGTCGCATGTCCTGAATAAAGTCAGCTGTTGGGTCTGTTCTTGTAAAACATCTTTGAGAATGTTCAGGTGCTCCAGCAGGAGAGAGCAGGTTCTTTCACATGTTTGCTGCGTCTCAGCCGTGTAAAGTTCAGCTGTTTTGTCGGCTTTGTCGAAGACAGAACTTCAGCTGTTTAAATCAGACGTGCCATTTCGTAAGGAAACGGCTCTCTCCGAAATACCTCACAGAAGATCACTTTTGTGTTTTCAAATGAAAACTTATTGCACGTGGGCTCTATCTATTTGTGAAATTTCCTACCAGAGAAACGGTTTATGAATTGCAATGGATATTCTTGACCGTTCATTTGAGCTCACGCTGGTGGTGGCGTTTGCTGCCCTGATTGATCTTAAAAACCCAACGTCGGGCGGATTTGGGTTGGCTAACAGGTGCCGTGGTTTGAGTCGAATCTTGTTGCTGAACAGAGCGGGCAAGCCGTGCCTTTGTGTGCACCTATCAAGAAATTGTTTGCTCTCTACAGCAGCTGTTCCCAACCTGAACTGTCTGGACATCGTGTCGTAAATTTTTCATGAACTCCTTGCATTAAATCAAAGCCATTAAAAATTGATTGTAGTATTTTGCATTTGCCTCTCTGTCCCGTCAAATATATTACCCACGCTAGGTCCATGCTATTAGATTATACAAACTTTCCTCCGGCTATTGGTTTTGATTTTTATTTGAGCAAACTTCTGGAATTCGTTGAGCTTGACGTCAGTCTTTCACTGAAAAGTTAATTGCTTGTTGTCGCATGATTTGGGTTGTGTTGTTCTATCGCTGCAATGATTCTTTGCAGGGGTATATAATTTTATTGTAAATCTTCTCTGCTTGCTGACTGCGAAGAGCTTGCGTCGAGAAGGTTTTAGGCTTTAAACTTCAGTTCATTTCGGCTCGCAGCTGCTGCTCGCTTTCCCCGACGCTTCCACACGCGAACACTTCACAGGCACACGACATATCGGGCAGTCGCGCGGAAATTACTGCTAACTGTTTTTGGTCAATTGGAGAAGCGTGCCGAAGCAATGAGGCGTGGAGTGGGTTTTGTCGAGCCCAGCCAAAAGCAAAGAATGGCGCGTGTCGTCGCAGTGAATGAATGAAGTGATGTTTCTCTCGCTTCCTTGCTGTTTTTGTTCTCGAATTACCGGTTGGTGCTGGCAGTTGGTGCGCCAAAGCCAAGGTCGTTGCTTGGCGTGTAATTGCGAGTGTTTTTCTCATGTTTTCACCGCCGACGCCTCAATGTTTGATGAAGGCGTGGACAAGGAGACATGCACCTGCCACTGTGAGACAACACGTGATGTTTGAACTGTCCGTCATTTGTGATAATGGAACCCACTGTGTGCCTACGGGCGCGAGTCCTCAAATGCCCACACGAACACAGCCGTGTTTGCTACAAAAATCGACTCATCTTTGTAACAGCAAACGAACCAAGCAAAAATTAACGCGCTTGATTGCTGCAAAGCTTCCAACTGCAAACAAACACGGTTTACAAGCACAGGCTTTTGCTGCGGGCTGATGTAATTTGAGACGACTTTTGATCAATGTTTATGTTTGGTTGTGCAATGGAAAAACTTGTTGCTTGGAACCCTGCCACAAAAGCGACCATGCTTTTCTGAAGGCTTCGAGCCTGCCTCCTAAGAATACTTACTGACTTCGGATTCTTCATTTTCAGTTATCACTTTTTCGAAAGAGGGAAAAATTTCTTAAGCAATGTCCAGAGTTGTTATTTATAACACAGATAACTAGAGAGCTGTAAAAGATATCGAACAGAGTTGACATGTCTGAAGAACATGAAATGTACAATAAAAGTTTAAATTGTTCAGAATCAATTGAAAGCCAACCACACATGAACGAGAAACGAAAAAGATCCTGTGCAGATTTTATGCCAACAATTAAGCGGCAAACATGTTCTTACCATTAAAGTATTAATGCATTTTAGAAATAATATTGTAATCTGCGTACTCCCAAGTTTGATCAAGGAATTATTAATTTGCATGCTAGCATAACCCTGGATGGATTTCAGTGCTTTGGAAATTGGTAGTGCTAAGAGTGTGGTTGACACCATTGTAGACTACTACTTCTTTCAATCATTTATATAGTAATTTCCTGTCCTGGCTGGCTCTGATTCAGTCTTGCAAAATTTTACCAGACTGAAAAAGTGCTCAGGCAAGTCTTCTGGTCTGCACACGCTCTGGCTGTTCTTCTATTTTACTGCCAGTGCATTCCCTAACTCCTTGTACTGAATGGGACAATCAGAATAGATTTACTGGGCTGGCTTGACAATCTTATAAACGCGGTGCAAAGAAGCAATGTGAAACAATAGTAGACACAATGTTGGAAGTAGTAAACTAAGTAATTTGCTACTTTTGGTGAGCTACTTTTCTCTGTAGTTTTGACTACACTTTTCAAAAGCAGTTGCAGCTGTAGCTAACTACTTTTCAACTAAAGAAGTGTAATTTCCACCAAACTGCTTTCTGATTTAGGATAAGCAGTTTGGCTACTTTTTCATATACATTTGCATCTGGATGTTGCAAATTTCAAGACGGTAGCATAGTGTTTCCTCAAAACGGCTTGAAAGTATGGGTGATACTGCCCACTAGAACTATATAATTGACTCAAAAGTAGCATGCTATAGCCAGTTATTAAAGTGTTGTTTGCGTAGTAAGTCGTATATTTTGTGAATAATAAAGAAAAGACCACATTCTTGTCTCTAAATGAATTTGTAAGAAACTAAAGGTAGTCAGTAGTGAAGTAGTTGTAATTGTAGTGAACTACAAAAATAAAGTAGTCAATCCAAGATTGGTTGCAGGCAACAATCTCACTCACAAAGGGGTCAGCCCGCTGCTTCTCATAAACAGACCATAAGAATGAATCAGTTGCCTGGCAAAACAATAGGACTATATCTTGGGTCAGTGCCTTGGTTACAGGTATATATACAAGAACCCTCGCATTTGGTTTGACCATGCCCAGATAGTGTTTGATGCAATCGTACCCAATACGTGTTTCCCAATGATGCCAAACGTAATGATGAAATGCATAGACTGTGATGCCTTTATTATCAAAAACAAAAATCATGAATATGAATCAGATGTTTTTGCGACTGCGCTTGACGTCAGCTGATCCAACTAACAGGCTAGACACGACATCATTGCTCTGATTGTCGGCTGTTACAACAGGAGGAAGTGAGATCATATGTCAGAGCGTTGCTACCTGAAAGAAAAATGTCCAGGCTGGGATCGTTCTTCAAGAGAGGAACTGAAAGTGTAGTTGAAACCTGTGACTGGGATAATGAGAATGAATACAGTCCGTGTTTGGGTTCGACTGTGTCTGAATTGTTGTGTTTGAGACCCAAATGCATTGCATAACCGATAAGCTTATTTTGGTGTGAATCTGCACAATTAACGCAAGGCACCAAAGTTCAGATCCTAGGACAGTGTTTGAGTTGCCAAGCCAATCCGTCGCAAATGCGCAGCAGTTGACGCGGTTGATCAAATAATAAAAATAATATTCAACAGTGGGAGACACTTGCAAAGATTTCTTTGTTTTTGCTTGCGATAAACAGCTAAAAGCAGAGACCGGCACAGCTGTCACATCTTCTCTAAGCATGGAACTTTGTTTTCCTTGTGGAGTCAAAATAGTATGTGTGTGTTTTCTACTGTTGCACAATCTACACCAGAAAGAAGGCAATCAGAGCAGGCGTTCCTTACATTATTGAATTGATGGATTTGTCGGGATGTTTGCGTGCTTTATTGCTGTTTGATTATCAAAATGATGTTTGATTTATTTTCTACATTGCAACAGAAACACAGTGAACGTATTTGTTGCTTTTGGATTCTTGCGAGTAATTTGATAACTTGCAAAACAGCCATCCGCAAAATTTATAGATGGTTAAAGAAAGTTTGACCGCATGGAATCCCTACTTGATGCGTTAAATTAATTAAAGTGCAAGTAGCCCCCACTGCCCGCCAGTCCTCTCGTGATGGGCTAGGAAATCAACTGCAAGCTAAATTCACAAAACGCGATCACAAACACGAAACAACAAGTCAAGCTTTCACCACCTACAACGTTCCAAAAATTCGCACAGGCCAAGGAAAAACGAATTTTGCATACAAAGGCCCTTTCTTATTAACAAATACAGCTTGTATCAAACCTTAAATAAAAAGATTCAAATGTGTGGTACGTAAATTACTTGAAGATCAATAATTGTATTTAAATGACTCAGCTTAATTGGGAGACTGTCACTTTGACTAATTGAGTGGCTGGTCCAATTATATGTGGCAGTCCAATTAATCAAGAGAAGTCGACTGAATGCCAGAATTGTACTAGCAGCATTGACAGTTAGATTTTTGTTTCTTACTTCACTGTGAGTCAGTCATTAGCGCTTCTATCTTTCTGCTGGCAAATGGCTATCATGGGTGGAGTTGCCCTGTGTTTCCCCTTGACATTATAGCAACCAAGGTATATAGATAGCAACGTCCTCAACGAAAAGTTGTTTGTGTATCACCTGGCATACTGGTTGATGTGCAATTTCGTTTGTTTTGTCTCCTTTTCTCCCAATGATCTGTAGAAAATGTGATTACGTTGATCAGATCATCAGATCAGATCGTGTAGACATGCTACGCCATTCAAAATCCTTTGTAATCTTAATCCTGCCCGAAAAGCAAACATCTGTTTGACATTTATCAGAAAGCATCACCTCAAAGATTATAGAGTAATGAATAGATTACGGCAAGGTCTGGATTTACAAAAAGCAGAATATCAATAATGCAAGATAAGAGCATCCCACAGATGTGAGCAGATAACATTTTTGAATTGTTGAGTTGACGGAAACAAGACCATATGATTCATAACAATAATATTGTATGCCTTTATTTCTAAACCATCGAGATGAAAAATATTCTATAGCACTTAGTACGTGACATCCTCAGCAGTCAAAATAGGAACATACAGTGTGAGACGCTTATACTCAAAACGTTTTGCATGCAATGTTTGCATCTAAAGCAGATTTTGCATCTATCCCACTTGAGAATGCAGTTCTTTAATTGAGTTTTGTATATAGGCGGTTTGTACATTTCTTGATAACATTTTCTACCTAACTCCATTGTCTACATATAAGACTTTTGACAGCTATCTTGCTACAGTGAAATCTGTTTATAACGGTCAACGTTGGGATCTGAGGCAAATGACCTTATAGACAGGTGGTCTTCTGTCCAGGTTGATTTCTATAGAATGTGTCATTTTGGGATTATCAAGAATGGCCTTTATACACAGGTGGCTGTTCTATAGAGATGGGCAGTAATGCATATTTGACTGTACTTAAAAGCGATAATTATAGCATTTCCAAAAGTTCTTAGTTCATATTTTTTCTTGAAACATCCTTTCTTGAACAATTGGGTCTTTATTTGTTAACGGTGGAGGCAATTCTGGCGCATTCTTGTAGCAAGTTCCATAGTGTTGATCCGGCTGTGTAGTTGCTGGTTCCATATCAAATGTGTCAGTTAGTTTCAATATTCAGCTTGTTGTATGTGTGTCCCCTAGAAGGGCAGGTGAATCCTGAGTAGTGTACAGGTGGCATCAAAGGTACTATAATGCAGGATATTCCGAGGAAAGCTGCCAGAGTGGTGCAGTTTACGTATTGAGGATATGTTGGTGAAGGATGGGTAGCAGAATGGTTCCACTTCTTGCACATGATTTGTGTTTTCGCTAGAGACTCATAAAGAGAAAGGAACTTTACTGTTGAGTAGGTTTTCTTCACATCAGTCATTAGTTTGGTGCGCTAGGTGAACTACCACTAATACTATAATGGCAAATCTGTGACGGCCCTGCCCCAGATACCCTGCCCATATGGGAGATTAACCTAAATGGAATCCAACAAGTGAATGCTACCCATCTTATCTAATCTACCTGCATCAATCATTGTGGATGTCATTCAATGTGAGATGAATGCTTAAATGCGAGTCTACATTTGAAGAGTGTGAAGAAGTTCAAATTGATAGCAGATAATCAATGCACACCATTTTAACACATCAAGCCATCCAGGCACTCGTAGTCTCCTGGCTGTTTAAATCCATGGTTTCTGTTTTTTACGGGACAGCAACATCTGGTTATTTCAGGTTGTAAAAATGCACCTAAGTTTAGTTTGAGCCAATGGTGTTAGAGTGTGCATTGCTTTATCCTGTCAGCTCAAACAATCTGTAAATCTGACCAAATTTAATTTTTTTTGTAAAAGCTTTATTGTAAGTACCATGATTTTAATATAGTTTTTTGTGTACAATTTTTATGCCTTGAATGCCCTGTGAGGGTTTTCCCCAAATTGAATAGTTCTATTTCTGTCATGCTATAAAAAATACTGGAGACGTTTTTAATTTCGATATCACTCTGTGCTTTAGCGGAGACCGCATGCTATCCCGTGTGGATTGGCTTTTTCCTGGTTTCTTGCACTGGCATTCACAAATTTAAGAGAACTTTGCTGACCCAAAAGCGACCTTGATTGCTGAGATTTTCAAACCAAATACAGTCAAACCTGTATTAGCGGCCACCTCTATAGAGCAGCCACCTGCGTATAAGGGCCACTCTTGACAACCCCGAATTGATGCTTTCTATAGAAACTGACGTGAACAGAAAGGCCACCTGTCTATTAATACCACTTTTCTGAGGCCCCAGAGGTGACCGTTATAGACAGGTTTCACTGTAATCTGGGTATATGATCCATCTCTGCCATAGCAGTTGGATGTTATGATATAAATGTAAATGTGTAATGTAAATATCACTTTGTTTCGCGAGGGTAGCCCAATAAGCCAATGGCTTGTCTACCTTATGGCTCTCCACAATTAAAACCGCAGAAGACATAATAAATGTATGTGTCAGCTGAGCCGGGAGTTGAACCTGGTACGTCTGACTGGCAGCCACACATACTAGCCACTAGACCATACCAACACTATATGGAGGTTAAGTGAAAAGGAATCTCATCTTATTTCTGTGTACATTTTCTATGTACCAATATTTGTATGAGCATGAGTATGAGTATATATTTAGACCGTATCGCACACGAAATACAGAACAATTAAATACAGAAAGTGTGAATAGCAAGTAAGTTGGCTACATGATATGATCATGGGTCATCCCTTAAGCACAAATTTGCTTGTTTGTTCGGGAGACCCAAATAATACAGATCTTCTGTCAACTTTGCTAATGTATTTAAATCCATTTGAATATTCTACACAGTCGTTAGACTTGCGACAGCTTGCCGTAATTTCATTAGTTTGTTTCTTATTGGTCCTTAGATCATATCCAGCAATT
>OFHS01002129.1:4380-22936 GCA_900245855.1 Calvadosia cruxmelitensis
TTGTTCCGGGGTGTAAACTGTGGGATTATTTTCATTTTCGCCATACAATGACAAGATTTCTTGGGTGTTGAGGATATATTTTGAAAATGTTTTGGATTGAAATTGCTTCCCAGGCCATCGCATGACCCGCCTAAGGACTTGCTCCTATTGGTCAAAACGATTAATGTGCCACCTTGTGCTGACATAAATTCTTGGAAATATGAATGCATTAAGCGTTGCTGGTAATACTCAGTCATCAACAGCTAGTATGGTAGAAAGTTACTTTGAAAACGTTGACGGTTCCTGAGACGTATATTGTTGCTTGACCATTGCAACGCCAGGTCATGTGAATTTCCATGGATGTTTAAACTCATCACTATCGATGAGCGTTGGTGCTTAGTAAGTGGCCAAGCGAATGTGTGCAAGCCATTGCTGCCAACAAACTACGCTTGAGGTTATTACTCAATGTCGACGGAAATGGGGTTACCAGATGACGAAGCCGACAAAGCCCCATTTACGATTTTGTGCATGAACTATGCGGAAGCAGGTGGATAGCTCTGACCAATGACAATTTGATTTGAATGGGGCCGGAGCATCCGAGATGAGTGAGAAAGTCACAGACAAAGCAGACTGAAAATCAGTTGACAACGCTCCCACAGCCACTGCACTTGCCTTCTCTACAGAATGAGCGTGCATTGAACAAGCAAAAACGACAAATCCGAGGGCAAGGGAAGCAAGGAGGAAGCACTATTGCAGCAATCTGGGTCAATAGCTTACATGTGGTCTTTGTAGGTCATTGTTTCCTGAGCTACTTACACAGCCCCACCCCTGTCATCAGCTACCAGTCAAGTTGTTTGTGTACAGTCATAATGTTGAATACCATGTGACCGCTGTGAAAGAGGTTGGCCTCCTCTCCACGTGTTTCCACACTTAGAAGAGAGAACATTATAAATAAATAGAAGTATGTGCCCTTTGCTGCCATTGTAACCCTTCACTATGTTATGAATTTCCAGTCTCTGTCCTGAGGATGGCAAAGATCATGTGATTCTGGGGCCTGAATAAATAGCAGGATGTTTAGCTTTAGTCTTGTTCATCATTGCTGTGCGGCTGATACTGCTGCAGTGCTGTGTTATTCGTTTCAAAGTTGTTTATAATAAGAACACTCCTTTGAGCGATATAAACAAGCAATATTGTAGAACAAATGCGAAGGGTGAGCTGTACTTTTGCCAACGAGAAACCACGCTATGAAGATTAGCTTATTATGTCTGACATTAGGCTGGATAAGCGGTTTTGACTTGATTGTTGGACTCTAAAAAGCTTGCTGTAAATGAGTTTTAGTTCAATTCTAACTTGAGCAAGTTTGTATTTCACCAGAACATGGCCAATTTCATTCAAAAGGTCTTTTAAATTTGCAAATTTCATCCACCATGAAGTATGTCCATGACATCTGTTATTTGCTGACGATGCGTTTTAAGATTACTCAATCTGATGAGATAGATCAATCCGTATGGAGATTAATGTCATGTTGAATTTCTCACATTTCAGCGTTACATAGACGAGTTCAGTGGTGCAGAAATGCCGGTAAGCTTTGTTGACAATACTAGCAGTGATGAGGGCAAGGAGGCAATGATTCTGACAGTTTTGTTACCTGTTGTAAGCTGCTGCAGTTTTTCCAGTCAATGGGTTGTTTCTTTCCGATAACGAGTGGTTATAATCTCCTGTATTTCAGATCTGGGCACCTCCAACTCCACCTGAAGATGGCAAATCCGATCTCTATGTAGACCCATGCGAAGCCTTCCTTTATGAGACAACACCAATACCAGAGCACCAGCTGCCACCCGCGCACTACCTGAGGTAAGACTGACGTGTTCTAACGCCCCTATCATTCATCAGTCAGCGTGGTATTTCTACTCACTCAGTGATCTTGTATGATCTTCCAACAGGAAGAATGGCATGGACATTTATGGTATGAAATCATCGTCCAGCCGCATACATTACCTTGGCATCTTCAAGAAGAAGAGGTAGACCACTGGACCAGCTAGCCTAGCTAGACAATTGAAGCATTATTCGATTGGATGTTGTCCACCACACATCAATACAACACCGGTTCTTGTGAGTTTAGATGCTGAACGTGATGTCATGTTTGTTGCGTACAGGTCAAAGATAGCTAAGTCCAAATTGATCTTTGACAAGCGGGCGCTGGAGCTGCTGAACAAGGCAAAGCTCAAAAAGACCAAATTGAAACAGAAGAACAACCCTCACAGTCAGCTAGGTGCCGCAGCAACAACAATGAAACAAGACCATTCCCTGGTGAGACGTTGCCATCACACGGTTGCCAATGCTTTCTTGTTGCATTTAGTCCTTGCACCGCACCCAATTTCTATTGTTGTTGTTCCTGCAGCTGGGACCTGATTGGTTGATAAATGAAGACTGGGCACTGCTGCAGGTGAGGTTCTTGCTGTAGATGTTATACTTTGTGCTGTGACATAAGTAGGAAGATGTAGGCCATTTAGTATTGTTCATGCTGGTACCACATCATTACGCGATGCAGGTGATTGCTTCTGAGTGACATTATGACTGCCACATTTCATCTCGGAGACCCTCTCTGACTTTCCACTCGCCTTGGCCCACACCGCTTGTGCCAGAGTTGCGTTTCCTGCACTCCCCATATGACCATCTTGCACGGCCAAAAATATTTGCTTGACTGGGCCATTTACACCCCTGTTGTCTGCTGCTTCTTGCTTGATATCTGAAAAAATAACCTCTCTTCACCACATGCCTCTGACTTCTGGAAAACAGTCATTGTCAAGAAGAAGTGCCAACAAAAGGGTCAATGCACTATTGGAATAGGCAAGACGAGCTCTTATATCTATATATATATTTCACAAGTGTCTGTCTGTATGTTTGTTTGTTTGTCTGTTCAAAACCAGGCACCTGCCACTCATTAGAAAGTATGGATTTTTCGACCTTTGGGAAACAACACGGCTCTGGTTGTGCACGGCTTTCAAAACACACCGCGCAGCTCGAACACTAAAACCAGGTCAAAGTTGAACGATGCAAATTGGTACAAAATATAACGGAGCCGTTTTCGAAAAGACCACCTTGAAACCGAGCTATGTTTTCTGCGACTTTGATTAAACTATTGCTGTGGAACGGGCACCTTCATTTTGCCTTGCTTGCTGTTGCAAACCGTTGCGTTCAATTGGTTCGAAAGGATCGATTTAAGTCTCTTGGGACCCGAAGCTGAGTTTGAGAAACAATAGGCAGCATTCGACGCTGGCTGAGTTATTGTAGCAGGTCGTACCAGCTATTTCTAATGTTCCTAAATTTGATTTTATTATGTTCAGGTAGGAGATACTGCTTTATGGGCTAAAACCAAAGACTGTGATTTGTACTGGACTAATTAATCTCCGCTCAAATGCGAAGCAACGACGCTGGACGCAGCTGCGTTAGCAGCGAGGACCAGCTAGTATGAATGTATTTGAGAAAATATTTAAATAATACACGCTTAGAAGACCTACATGAGGTACTTACACTACACGGAAAATTACTTGACTGATCAGGGTCCAAACAGCGTAGAGTACCATTGCCAAGCTTCCAATCAAACGTGGACGCCGGGGACCCCTGTTTGTCTTACCATGGGGAAATCAGGCTGTAAACGAAGGATGTGTGACGCATGAGCAACAGTTGCTTATGCATGAGAAATAGAAGAGATGCATTATTAGACACTTGTATGCTGCCGATATTGCGTTGCGCATTGTGGTCAAGCTTTCAACTAATTTTGGATTCCATGTATTATTGTTAGGCTGTGACGACATTGTCTGAGCTGCCACTTGACTGCACATCAGATGGCATCCACAGCCGCACGCCCAATTGGGACATTGTCAGTGACATAGTCAACAGCTCAAGCCGCGTGCATCGCTCAGCGGTTCAGGTGCGTGGAGTAGTTATCTCGCTAACTATAATAGAAAGACTGTCTTCCTTGCAGCGACTGCTCTATGAGCTGCTAATGTGTATTTCTCGTTGCAGTGTCGAGATCGCTACCGCAACGTGGTTGTTTTGCGTGAAGAGGGGAAGCCCCACCATGGTGGCATGGCAGGAGATGCAACGGACATGAAGATGAAGAAGAACAAGAAAGGCAACATGGTTTTCCCTAAGGTAATGCCAGCAGACTGCCATCCTTCTTGAAAGGCCCCAATGATCATACAAATGGCCTTCAATTGGTCAATTGGTAGCAATGCTCTTTGGTTGGTTGTAGGCCACTGTCCCTCACACAACAGCAAAAACGTTGCCACAGTTTTCTCAAGACCATGGAAAGAGCACCCTGAACATTCACCACTCAAAATTTGACATGATCAAGAAGGCTTCCCTGCAGAGGAAAATGACAGAGCGTCATATAACGGAAAGGTACATGTTGCCGTGTCTTGTTCTTATGGCTCAGTCTAAGTGCATGTAGTCTCTTTGTAGCTGGACAATCTCACACTCTCTCATTACTAATTGAAGAGATGGGGAAGTGCCGTCTGGGGATGGATTCTGAATTTCTGCTGTAATTTTAACATTGTTGATACTATTGTTTAGTGGTCATAAGGCGCCGTCGTCAAAAAACCACAAGCACCTGTCCATCCTTGCTGCCAGTGGCATTTCCTCAGAGCGTAGTTTCTCACCATTGCATCTGGCTGCCAAACGAGCTGAACGCATTGTGAAGGAAAAGCAGCAGCACCAGGTATGCCTGAGGAAAGTTGCCCGTTTGTGTTGCTGTTCCTTTCACTTGTTGTGAGTTCTGATATACTACCAGAATTGAACCCATTTTCAATGTAATCTAGTGCAATTAGACACGGTAGATGATCACTGCTAACATTCTTGTGTGTTACTCTTAGCTGCAACAGCAACAGAAGCAACAGCAGGTCCAGGCAACTGTCTCCAGTGGGCCAACTGTGCCGTCATCGCAGCAGGCGCAACAAATCGCTGTACATCAAGCAGTGCCAGCACATGGACAAGTAGGTTGCTCTTTTACGTTGAATGATGCAGATATTGGTGAATCAACGCATGTCCTTTTCACATTGAAGTCACATTAGGCCTTCATATTGCAAGATGCGACAGCAGGGTTGATTTATCATTTCCAAATTTAGGTGATTTCATCTTGTTTGCAGGTCCGCCAATTCCAAAAGGGTCTCACATCTGCCACTGCGCAGAATTCAAATAGTGGAACAGTTCTCGCAAGTGAGTTGTCACCACTGACTGATAGCCAAAGCCATTGATGTGGCGTGTACCTTGTTGTCTGATTGTATGATGGCTGGTCTTCTTTTAGGTAGCATGGCATTCTCGTCGTCTCCAAGTATGAGTGGCACCAACCTGGTTGTGAATACGTCCGCTGCATCATTTGCTGCCATCAATAAGCGACTCCAGGGTCATACAACAGTGACCCTGGGCCAACTCTCTGGGGTATGTTGTGTCTTTGCATAAGATGTGTACTTGAAGTTGTAATGGTCTGTGAGATATAGTGGTTAAGAAATTGGTGAACGCGTTTCTCTCTGTGCTGCGGATGTGGTAGAAGCCCTTGTTTGCAGCGGTTTAATCTTTCACAGCCATTTGCTATGGAGTATATCCCTCAATAGTTAATTTAAATAATTATTATATAAGAGTAATTACAAGGTACAAGATGAAGCTGTTGCAGGGAGAACCCGTCCAAGGCACGATTGGAGGCAGACGAGATGAGGTCTATAGGATTTGTTAGTTACCACTGATGCGTGTACCATTCAACTGAAACATTTGTGTGCAGGCCGGGGCGTCAGTTGGAGTGACACGTCTTTTGACTAGTCAGCCAATGCAAGGCACTGTCATGTCAACTGCTGTCGTCAAAACTCTACCGTCCACGGGTGTATTGTCAACAACAGTGGCAAATGTAAGTATGGCCTTCACAGGTACTCATTGGATTATGTACTGTCTGTTGGAAGGCATTGTCTAGACTTATTGTCAGGGCCAATTGTTTATTGTTTCTTTCAATGTAATACTGCTTCTGGCATTGGAGACATGAGTTTGTTTTGCCTGATGCTATTATTGTGTCAGTGCTGGTATGGCTTATCAATTACAATGGGTAGTTGGTAGATGGCTCTTTGATTGTGTACTAGTTTGTAATAGACTCAAATCTTCCACGATGACATTTATTGTTTCTCTACCAGCTATTTGTTATAATCTTTTGGATATGATGATGTGTAGGTCCAAGCGGGACGTGTTTGCAGCCAGCAGCATGTCGTCACAACACTGGGAAGCAAGCAAGGTCAGCTGGAAGATCTGTATGCAAATTGAGTGTTGCTCATTGCGTAGATGGCTGTATATCAATGGCACTTGTTTTGTTTGCAGGTAATACGCAACAATTTCCTCAAGCCAAAGGCCTCACTCCTCAGAACCTGGCAATGTTACGGCAGAAAAGTTTACAACAGCAGCAAGTATTCCAGCAGAAGGCCTTGCAGCAACGCCTGCAGCAACAACAACAACAACAACAAAAGCAACAACAAATCAAACTGCTTCAGCAACAGCAATCCCAGCAGGCCTTGCAAGTTCAAAGTGGCAAGGCGCCCACAGCCCAATTATCTCAGGTTCAGCAGACGGCAGTCAGCTCATCACAGTTGAACGCACTGGCTGCCGCACACGCCATGAAGTCCACCAATGTGACTGTGCGTTGTCCAGGCACACAGATCACAACGCAACAACTGACAACACAGCAACAGCAACAGATCCTGCACCAGGCACTTCAGCAGAAGCAGCTACTACAGCAACAACAACAGAAAGTGCCACTGCAGGGCCAGGCAACGACACCACAGATACAACAGATGATTGCACGGCCGAAACTCACCCCACAACAACAACTCCAGTTGCAGCAGTTGCAACAGCAGCGACAACAACAGCAGCAACAGCTAAAATTCCAGCAACAACAACAACAACAACAAACAAGCAGTGGTGCAGTTCAGCAACAGAAACAACAGCTGGTTGTGACACAAGTGAAACAAGGTCAAGCCATTGCAGCCCAGGTGCCGCAGAGGTCACCCGTGGCCAGCCCACGTCCACAGCTACTGCAACAACTCCAACAGCAGGTTTCTGTCCAGCAAGGCACACTCCCGCAGCAGATCCTGATCCGTCCATCGTCCCTTGCGCAGGTCACGAGTCAGTCGCAGGTGCAGATGCAACAGCAGACACAACAGCAACCGCAACAAATCCACCTGCGAGCAACTATGATCAGCCAGCAGAACCCACTGCAGTTTCAACAGCTTCGCATGTCACAGGCACAGCTGCAGCAAGCAGTTCAACTGCAGTCAGGAAGCAGTGGCCTGGTCCAGCAGACGGCACAAAGCACACAGAGCGGACAACCAGTGTCACAGCTGCAAGTAGTCTCCTCATTGGCACAACAACAACAACAAAGGACGCTGCAAGCCGTCTCATCGCAGCAGGTCAAACAAACAATACCGCATACACAGTCACAGCTCATCACGCAAGCGCAGCTACATCAGCAGCAGAAACTGAAAGTCAGCCAAGGGCAGGCACAAGTGCTTGTGCAGCGTCAAATCCAGCAGCTCAGCCAGAAACAGCTCCTGCAGATTCAACAACACCAACAGCAGCAGCAACAGCTAAAAGCAGCAGTTTCAGCGGGGCAAGTGACAGTGACGAGCGATCAGCCAAAGACAACAGTTCAGCTGACACTAAGCACAACACAACAGACGTCATCACCGACCCCATCGACGTCACAGCAACCGCAGCAGCAGATTCTGTTAAGTCAGTCTGACTCCATGCGCTCCTCATCTCCTGTTGTCGCAAAGCCAATCACAGTGACCCTGCAACAGCAGCAGCTTCAACTGCAACTCCAGCAGCAACAGAAACTGCCAATGCAGTTGAGCCAACAACAACTGTTGCTACTGCAGCAACAACAACAACAAAAGCTACAACAAAAACAACAACAACAACAACAACAACAACAACAACAACAGCAACAGCAAGCAATGCAAAGTGTTGCTCCTGTAAGTGAGGCTCAACAGCCACAGAATGTGACGCCAGCTCCATCATCGCAATCCGTTGCAAAGGAGAGTGTGACTGTATCAGAGGGTAAAGTGTTGAGTTCACTTCCAGAAGAGCAAATTGAGAGTGCAGAGCCCATTGATGAGGCTGGTATTGGCTCTGATGAGGGCCAGGATGAGAATGATGAGAAAGATGGTGCCGCTCAGCAGCTCCACGGCATGAGACGGCGTAGTCAATTTAAGTAGACACACACACACAGAGACTTCTTGATGTAATATTTTTACCTTTACTTAGTAATGGTTATAATTAAGGCGTTGTTCTCTCTTAACTTTGTCAATTAATCGTAGAACTTATTAATATGTTCATTTGTTCTTTGCAAACGTTGAAGTGGAAGTCCCCTTGTACAAATCACAATAGTAATAACTGCTTCCCAGTCAAAGTAGGGCCGCTTGTTCTGTTGTCAACTTGTCTATTTTCCTGAGAATGGCTTCACATAGTTGTTGTTGCCCATGCTTCAATGCTGATGCCATTGAATGCCGAGAAATGTTGCTTTCAACATGATCACAGTTCTTGAGTGCAGATAAGCGGCTTTTGATTGTTCTACAAGGCAAAATAGATCTACAGTGAAACCTGTCTATAATGGTCACCTAAGGTGGCCTTTCTCTCAAGGTACATTTCTATAGAAAGTGCGATCTTGAAGTTATGAAGAGTGGCCTTTATACACAGGTGGCTGCTCTGGTGGCCGCTAATACAGGTTTGACTGTATTAAGACTTGTAGGTGTGCTTTGGTGCACGTTCAGTTCTCAGCACCGTAAGGTGACAGCATTACTTGGTACATTGCAGTGACATTGTGCTTACCTTTCCAGACAGCTTCTGCCGTTGGTGCCTATCTCAAGCAAAACGTCATCTGCAATAAGAATAGGGAATTATGTCCAGTAGAAACATGCCATTATGCTGGTAGCTGAAGTAGACTGATTGGCGACCGCGCCATCATCTTCACTGTTTCAAATCAGCTTGACATCAGTTAAACCTTTCTTAAGGGACCAATGAAAGGTGGTCTCTTAGCACAGGTGGTAACGACAATAACCCTGCTATACGTTACACAACAAGGTTAGCAGTCACCACAACACAACAAGATTACAAACAGACCAGACGTGTTGCAAATAATTAAATTTACAGTTCAAGAGGATTTGTGGGTTTGAAGCTATCCTATCGAAGAGTACGTAAACTTAAGAGTTTACTGGAGATTTGTGCAATTGTTAATTGTTGCCAACAGATTGGGTGCATGTAGAGTTTTGTCATTTAACGCAAGAGTTCTTATTTGCATTCAACAGTGTCTGCCATTTGATGAGGTATAATCACATCCACCACTAAGCACCATTCACTCTGACCAGCTGCGGAAATCCATTTTATCTAATGAACGTGAGCTATATTGCGGCATCTGCTTGAATAATGATTGCAACTAAGTCTGTAATAACAGCAGTAGTGTTGCAGTGGTAATGTAGCAGTCAGAGACCATCACAGTAAAACAAGAGTAAAAACCAAGTAACATGTTGGTAAATGGGTGTTGTTGTTTAACAAGACATGGGCCTTGAGGGAAGTACTGCATGATAGCATGGCTACTGGTTTGCTTAAACTTCATGTTGCCTTTTAATGCATTCATTTTCATCATTTTGTTTTAATTGAATAAAACAGTCCAACCAGCTTTGGTTACGACTACATATCATTGGTCCCTTAAGACAGGTTTATTCGTACGTCGGTCACACTTGAAAGCCAGCCATATCCTTGAGCTGCAAAGATGACTTAACTTTCGTCGATTAATAGGTAAAATGAAATACCGTCAGACTGCCAACATGCAAGTCATTTCATCTGCAATAAGTTAGACATCAACACGGAGACGTGCTGCCAATAGCAACACAACATCATGGTCAGAGTAAGCCTTACCGGTTGCCATGACACCATCGTCGTCATCATCATCATCAGATGACCCTTCGTCATCAATATCATCTCGTTGGTGAAGGTCATTCTTTGCTGGTGTTTTTCCTTCTTGGTCAGACATCATCGGACGCATTGCCTTTGGAGGTACATCAGTCTGTTCCTTGTTTGGGACGTCCGCCTGTCTCTTTGTTCCAATATGGGCGTCTTGGGATGAGGCAGCCATGACAGCTTCCATTAAACCACTAGAGAGTGAATGATGGTCTTTCTCGGCAGAAACCACTTGCATAAATTCCTTTGCACTCAATAAAAGGACCTGCATCCAAAGAGCAGAATCACACACACACACACACACACTGTGACTGGGCAATCTTAAAAGGCCTACTGAGACCATGTGAATCCAACTAACGGACGGATTACAAGGGGCATGATGCCTGGTCATTCATTACCATTTAAATTTGAACCTAGCATTTGCAGATGTCTTATATGGCCTGTCGAAAAACACCTTCTCAAGAGATAATAATCAGGTGAAAGCTGTTTGCATTATAAAACAGTAGAGCTGCTGCACAGGGCCTTGAATGATTTCCTTCTCAGTTAGTTGCATTTTCCCGTGACTGTTTCTCAAATTCAAAATTTACAGGTTTTCATTAGCAATATGGCTTGGGAAGGCGCATGGCACCCCCCTCCGACCCCCACCCACCCTCTCCTCTGACAAATGCCATCCCTACTGAGTGCCAACTATAATCTAATTGGGGGGTGCTGTCCGCTGATGCGTTCTTAAATGTATAGAATACGGAAGGGACAAACAACAATGACATCCTCCAGCCGTTTGCAAGCACCCTATATTAATTGTGGTTCCGTCGTTAGAACCAATTTGACTGATTGCATTTCACGCTTCAATTGGAATCACACAATCAGTACTCATCAGTGCCTGGTTGCTAATTACCGCCATCAATCGCCCGCCGCCAATCATTTGGTTTAGCTGCCACATTACTATAAATAGAACGGTTAACAAAGAGTAATGAATTACAACGTCATGAGAATACAATATCGTTGGCAGGCTTAATGAGGCATCCACCAAATAGCTGCTTGGATCTACTGTCAAAGGTAATTAGTAGGTCAGTTAATGAGTTGCAATAATTATATACATGCTAATTGCTATGACAACCAATCATCTAGCCACCCAAGTCTGCCCGTGGCGGGCAAAATGCACAGACCTGCATAGCCTCAGCGATATCTTTGCCATTTTCCACACTCAACATGGAGACGTCAATTGTATCGCCTGGCTGCACATCCATCTGAAGTAGATGTGGGATGGAAATAAATACAAAGAGCAACCAACAAAAAACTAATAGACGTGCTTGTTGTCATAAATAGAAATTAAACTGTCCACCAATTAAGGCACATCCCAAGGCCAAAACACAAGACATGCAAAGAAGATAGACCCCTGAACACCCTCAACTCTACCTTCATACAAGAAGGGGGCGGGGGTGGGGACAAAAGGGAGAAACAATATCACCAACACTATTGGTATTCCAGTCATGAGACCAAGTGTGTGACTGCAAATTCCTTGGAAGTTGAACAAATTAAAAGCAAAGACTCTGATCTATCCAGCAGCTTGCCTGAAGGCCTGAACAACAGTTTGTTCATTGAGACCCAACAAGCTCAACTGTTGCTTCTAAAGCACATGATTGTGACATTCTCTACTGGAAATTTCCATGGGTTTAAATCCAATACCCTTTTCTTGCAAACAAACAGGTCAGAGGATAGAAATCAAGCCACAGCCAGGCTCAGCTACACATCTTGATAAGTAAACCTGTTTAAAGTTGTCTGCTGCATTTGGCTAGCATACACTGCAAAGGAATAACAAACTCAAATCATCATTGTGCCTGACAGCAGACAGGGTAAGCTTACTTTCTCACTGAGATATTGCCATTTCAAATCCAACAAAAGCAAATTGGTGGCTGAAAGGTCTTGGATGTGATCAACAAACTCACTCAGCTGAACAGAAACCTACAATGGTCAAAAAAATCAAAAACATCCACGCACGGAAACAGAACACTCGCAAACAATTGCGCAAATAATAAAAACTTGACATGTGACTAGAGATGAAAATAATACCATGAAATAAACAACAGCTGTTAATCTTAAATATAAACAAATAAACGCTTTATTCATACAAACAAGACAAGGTAAGGTCGCAGATGTAAATGTTCCCATCTTCTAAAAAGTGTCTAACACACAGGCTATTTAACTATTACGACGACAGACAAGTGTAGAAGAAAAGAATCGACTTCAGATGCAAACGATTAAGCAACGGCAAAGACCTTTAATAATTAATATAATTTATTTATTGATTATTCATACGTTTCCCCTCTTTTTATTGTTTAAAGGTAATATCAGTAATCTTGAATTTTGTTGTATGATGTATCTACTCCGTGGAAAAAAGCTTTGTAAGCTTATCCGATTTTTCAGAATAAATGATGATGATGATGATAATTTACTACAGCAGCAAGATATAGCGCCATTTCTCTTTCGTGGCTTTCCTTCTAGCAAAAGTAAAGTGTCACCTTTTCAAATGGATTGTCCTTCTCGACATAACCATACATCTGAAGCAGCGAAGCATTGCCAATTTGACCAAATGTATTGAAGATCTCGTCACCCTGTGAAGTACGAACACTATGTCATAAAATGTGTAGATTAGCAAATATAAACCTATTAAGGATTGTGGCCTTTCTACACTTTCATGTAGCGTTTTGTAGTTTTCTCGTGAAGATAGCATTAAGCAAACTCAATCTCAACACACTTTGGAATACAAGTGCATAATTATGACATCTGACACTCGTCGGGTGACCAGGGAATGTCTTTGTATAAATTTCACTCGTCTGTACTCTTTTCTATGATTGCCAATTTTCACGGATATTTCTTGAACATCACCTTAAATCACCTGTATTCGCGAGTTGCATTTGAGTTGAGCATGGTCAAATGGTAAGGCTATATTTTGCCCTTGTTTCTCGTGAGCTCGTTTGCATTTAGTCTGTTCCTCTCTACACATTTCACTTCCTAAAAATTCATCTTGCAGTAAGTCATACTCATTTACGGCTCCGCAAATATCCTCAGAGCGAAATGGAGATTTGTTGATTCTAATAATGATGACAGTACAGTCTCTCCGCTTGCTCAAACGCTGTACAAATCGTATCACAGGACGTTTAAGAAAATAAAAGATCGGGCATCGATCACTATACCTAGAATCTCCTGTGGATGCCTTTGGTTGGCAAATATCGATTTCAATTTCTTGGGAGCTGTAGCTGAACTGAGAAACAATGTACAGCATACAACTCTGGACGAGCTGCAAAGCAACTAGAACCCACAAATTACCTTCTTGATGTCTTTGGTGGCCACCATTGAGAGGTACTTCTTCCCAAATTCTAAATGAGCATTGTTGTTACTATGGTGATTCAAGATGTCTGCCATCGGCACCATGGAGACACCAGTGTCCTCTTCAGTAAAACTGTAGGCCATTATGAAACATGCCAGCTGCATGTAGAAATCCAGTGTCGAGTAGCACGGCCTGCGAAAGAACCAAGGCATCCTCAATCCTGTGGGGCATGTTGACATTGCCAAGTCTCCAGATGACTTGGCATTTTTAAATTTGTTAACAAATAAATCTAATAACTATTCATAGATGCAGCCATTGCTGTCTGGCTACGCTTTAATTTACATATTAATCGCCTGCTTGGTACATCTGTTGCTCAACCAACACAACAAACATAGAAACATAACGGCAAGTAATGTCAATCAAAACCAACGAAAATGGAAAATTAGTTGTACGCACTTGAAGAGGTCTTTCTTCTCCAGCAAGAACGGCTGAGCAAAAGTTTCAAATTCCATTTTCATATTTTCAATGTCTCTGAATACTTCATCTTTGAGCAGTAACCCAGATAGCAATGCCTTTATCTCATTCGCTGGCCACAAGCACGGCTGACTCATGTCCTCAGGGAGTGGAATCAACTTGAGGTATGGCGCCCAAAGTGATTTATCACCTTGACTGCACTCGTACATCAATGCCAGCAACAATGGGACCCATCCGCTGGGGCTCCCTTCCCTGTCGGACAACAACACAACAAATAAGAAGCAATTGTATTTAGCATCTCAAGTGAAAGTGACCACTAGAAGATATTACACCTTTAGAAAGATGATAAGAGTAGCAAGTGTACGCCCCCTTACATGAGGTCAGTGCTGTGTGCTTCGTCATATTCGCCAATCTGTCTACCAATCTTGCTGTTGCTGGCATTCAGCAGTAGCTTACGTGGCACTTTGAAGAGGACATCGCCGTTAGTAATGCCAGATGATGCAATCAAACCAAATCTATGGCAACACTTATCACATGACATCTCGACCTGGCGAAGGAGTTCAAATACAGAATAACAGCACATTAACAAACCAGTAACATGACAGGATTTTCATAGGGATGGTCAAAAGTACAATTTATTATTTCAGCAAGGCTACGGGACAACCGTGTCCAATCTTGGTCAGACTTAAAATGCTCATAGACTACATCAATATAATTCCACATAAAGGAACAATCAACGTTGGAATTTAAAAATCTGGTTGAATTAGAAAAGAACTTTCTGAGAACCAACCATGCGAAGAAATTGCTTAGACATGACAATCATATCATCTCTTTTGACACGATACGTCGCGTCCCTAAAATGACGTAGATTAACATAGATCGTGTTTGCAAGGCGAGAAAAAATCTCAATTAAAATCAAATCCTTTGGACGCAATTTTTGTGATAAATGCATTAAAAAAGATCATATTGCGCGATTTGAAATATTCAAATGGATTCTTGAAGGCAAGCTTTATAAGTAGGCCTACAAGCAATAAAATTTCTGGGGTTTATGAGCACGTAAAGCATAGGCCACACATCGATTAAATACAAGCGAATAGAGAATACCGAACGGCACAAAAGATTGTCCTGGAAGCCACACTATTCACAAACTTACACAGCCTGCAGAACATAATGAATAATGATGTTACAGGCTAGCAACAGTCAGTTCCAAGTATAGAAGGCTCTCTTCTCCTGTTAACACTATTTTGCATATTCAAATTGTGTGAATGATCTGAATTCCTTATTCTGCTATCATACTTATTCGCCATTCGCTCGCTCTTTGTGACAGTGTGACCTGGGTTTTAATCAGCGCTTATCATAATGGATCGATCCTTCACTTCAAGTGGTAAATCCAGCTGAACTTACAACTCCTGAACCTTTCATCACTGCGACTAATGACAGAGTACTGCTGCTTATAAATTGAGCTTCTAGAAGAAGGCTCAGTTCAAAACAACTTGTTTTGCGTTCACGAATATGCTGGTCCTTTTGAAATTGAAAGTAAATGCCTGCAAAAGGCTATGCTTGGAAAAGGCTATCTTCCTACATAAGCAACTATGCATCTTGCGACTAAATTAACATCCCCATTTGGTACTTACTCTGATTCTGAAAAGTGGCAGTTTTCTAGCCTGGGCTCACTCCGGCTTAGTTTAAACCTGGGTTTGTTGGTTTGGTGCAGTGTAAATGTGGCCCTACATTCAGTAAGCGTGCAGTGGCTGGGTGAGGTACTGAGGTGTGTTGCAGTTGATTGTCACACATTGTTCATGCCACTCTCCGCCCTTTCCCAGGACGGTAATGTTACCACAGACTAGAGATCAAGCCTCGAGACTCACATTTTTGCTCAAGGATAGTCCATTCTTGCTGCACCACGCCAGGAACGCGGCCTGCATTGCTGCTTCGGACTCTGTTGCCATTTAAATGCCTGATACGAGAGCGAGAAACAGACTTCAGTCTCGCTTCTTATGCCTCTGTGATTTGGTCCAATCAGTCAAGATCTGCAAGAAGAAAGCACACACTTTTTGGAACTCATGACGATCAATAATTGAATCATCAAGATCCACCTGATTTGTTGAACGTGCTTCATGGTGGCAACGGAGAGTAGGCCTTGTATAGCCGGAGTGGGGACAACCAAAGAGGGGCACGTCACCAGTGTGGAAAGTTCGTTTGTGTAGGCCTGCCGCTCAAGCCATACCGAGAGAGGACAATTTAACAATGGATTTAGTGAACTAAAGTTTTGAACTTACTGTGGTTTGTGCCACGCCAATTACTAAATCGGAGCAAGATCCACCCACCCCTAAGATTTTCGGCGTAACATAGGCCTACAAACTTAAAGAGGCAATAGGCCTATTGGCATTCTGGTAAGTGACTGTTCAAAGAAATTGCATTTAAAGTGCCAGTTTGCAATCAATCAGAAGAAAACTTCATCAATCAGTACTCACCGTGAATAATTTATAAAGGAAATTTAATACTTAAACATGCTAATTTGGGCTTTGCCGCTTTGGCAGGAAGGACGACAGTGGATGAGATGTAGGCCAGCCTATGATGCAATGCAAGTTCTGTTATCAGTCGATCCGTTCTCATAACCAATGTTAGGTTTTGAATCAGTTTAGTATGAAAACTGACAAAGACAGATTAGTATGCACAACGGGGACGGTTTGACCGAACGAGCGGGGACGAGTAGTTCACCGCCATCCGCCTTCAAAAGCGCGTGTTTCTGCAAGACTGTATCTAGCATCTGCAATTCTGCATGGCAGCATGGAGCTCTTCTGGAAAACAACGGAGCCCTGTCGAAACAGCCTCTTCACTTCAGGTACGCGAGGCGGGTAGGTCTCCCCAGTCCTTTTTGCTGTACATCAACAGAAGGAGCGATCGCTCACATGTGCCATGTTGCTTCCAGTTTGTTGTTATTTTTGCACTCTTCTGTGGAACGTCCAAGAGCTCTTGACCCTGTCTTTGGCCAGGCAGTGCACAAGCATCAACTCTCAATAGAACTAGTGGCTTTTCACGAGACTATCAGGAGCCTCTCAAATGCAATGCCCAGTTTGTATTTCGTCTTGTGATAACCAGCTCCCACTGGCCAAAGTAGGCCTAGTTGTTCTCTGATAATTTCCCGCCAAGAGATGGAAACAGCTAAATCTTTAGTTGTTAGTGGTCAATTATTGTCAGCCGAAGATATCCTCCTCCGTGAGAATCTGACAAAACCAGATGATGCGAAGGTCCTGAGGTAAGGCCATCCCACCAGCAGTCCTTCATCTTGATTCATTTGTTGAGCTGCCATCCACGATGTCCTAGTAACTAGTTTGAACAGCAGTTGCTTTTCAGAAGTCGTAGCGCTCGTTAGCTGAGATACATTCTCCCGCTGAAGCACATCGCAAAGTGAGTGCCACCTTCCCGCAGCTAGCATTGCCAGACGATCTTGTGAGCTGTTTCTGCCTACTTTACATTCCCTTTGCAAGCAGCACGGAGGGGCAGCTGAATAGGCAATGAAGATAATGGCGAAGGTTTTTCAAGGTCAAGTTTTGGTACTTTTTCACGAGGTTCTTTGCTTGAACAAATTTGTTTTCTGTTGAAGATAGATACTTGGTACAACTTAGTTTTGTAAAGGTTGTGAACGAAAATAAAGACCTACCAAAGTGAATCTAGGACTAGTGAAACAATTGACATACATAAAATGTGTTAGCGGCAGCACATTATTATATCGACCTTATAAAAATGGATGCTATACTCTAACAAATCACTCAAAATTTTGAAAAAAATGCCCTTGTGAGATTTCATTGATTGTGAAACAGCATGCTCTATTCATTTCTACAAAAATACCATGCCAACCATTAAGGCCTTGCCCCACATGCCTTTTTGCGGTCGTAAAATTGACTGTTGGCAACTACCTGCCGCATGCCGTTATCTTGGCTGTTGAAATCCAAGTGGCGGATGAAATGTGTATTCAAAGAGAGCCAAGTGGCTGCTTGATGTGATTGCCTTGTGCCTTGGGAATATTTTTGTAGGCCTATAGAACTGTTCAAATGTTCCTTCACAGTGCAGTATGTAGTGAGGAGGAATCACTACTAGTAAGTGTATAAGTGTTGCAATGACTCACTAGGACATGCTTGGTGGCAGTTCCATCATAGAATTTAGTATTGTCTTTCTCAAATTGATGTTTGCTGTGGCCTAGTCATGATGAGCAATGAAAAATACACCAACAGTTCCTTTTTAAATTTATTTCAAATAAGCTCTTCCGAGCATTTGGAAGAGATACCACAGCCTTCCTTTATCATTTCGAGTGACAACGTTTGAGCAAGAGCATTCATCGGTATCAACAGCTGCTTGGAATAGGAGCTGCCAATCAACTCACAGTACAGCCACAGCATCACGCTTGATTTCCGACTCTCTGGAAACTGGCATGCATGGCAAGACCTTTAGTATGGAGAGAGGCCTCACTTTTTAAGCTTTGTCAAAACAAAGAGTACCAGGGAATTGTTTCTCTGACAATTTTTTTTTTATTATTTCAGTATTTAATTAATTAATTAATTAATTGGCCCGTTAATTGCAAGTAACTTCCTATTACAGTATTTGTATTTCAATAGCCAATCACTTTGTTGTTAATCCATGCAAAGAGGTACTAAGGGCCTGATTACATGAGGCGGGCCAGCCCGCTTGGCACCGGGACGGGCTAATTTTGTCAATTGTTTATATGGTGATTTCCTGTCCGGGCTGGCCCTGCTTCAGCCCGGCAAATTTTCGCCGGGCTGG